>CM059866.1:56740866-56948366 GCA_030490815.1 Acer saccharum
TTTTTCCTCCCAAAAACCCAGATTACTTACTATTTCAAAAAAAAAAAAAAAAAAAAAAACTAGCTAAAAAAATCAACTAAAGACTTTTTGCAAATTTAATTCTTCATTGAACAAGTGGAAACAAATCAAAATAGCTTCCTACAAAATCAAAGTACTGTTTACTCCATTTCAATATCGCCCGACTTTTCCTTCATTGGCACTAATAGAATCATGCAGTCTCCTCATGATCAGCCAATCTGCAATTTATTAAACCCTAGCAGAAGATATTTTCCCACAAGTAGTATGAGAGAGTCCGGCAAAAATGTAGCTCAGAGCAGATCCCATTAGACGATAACTCGAAATTTCATGAGAGCCTAGTTTGATAAGAATTCTGGCATAATGTAATCGGCCAAAAGTATTAGAGAAAAAATTGCAATCCCTGAGAGAAACAGAAGATATCCTAAGGGAAGTTTATACAGCAGCACAGTAAGAAAGCCATGCACTTATTGTGAGAGTAACCGTAAGGCAGACCAAGAAGTAGAAAACAAGCGGCAATCTTCCAGTTGCTACAGCTTCAAACTGGAATGGTTCACTCACATTAACGTTACCTTTCGGGAAATAAGTTGGTAGAGCAGAGCTTACTGTAAATACAACCCCAATGAAAATCGCGAGGATCACCAATAGGACATCCCTTTTCTCCTTGAGCCACTTCGAACCAGAATTGCTCTTACCAGTCGAAGACTCTGACTTTCTCAAGGAATAGGATTCAATGGCATCAGCATCAATAAGAATTGGGCGAATCCGAGCTGCTGAAACAGAAGGATTCATATTGCAGAGATCCAAGGCAGTATATCCTTTCTTGTTCGTGGAGTTTACTAGTTGCAAACGGCCAGTCCTCGAACTTCGACGATAAGGAAGCAACATTTTCACAATCTGTGACACCACAAAATATAACCCTTTTATTAGTATATGCTCAATCAAGTGTCAAAGATCAAAAATCTGTTTACCAAAAAAAAAAAAAAACACACACACACACACACAAACATCTTAATGAACGCTGGTTTCAGATCTAGTAAAGCAACAAAATAAACCTATTAGGTACAGAGAAAGAAGGAACAAGCTTACCAGAACTAGTTCGTTGGAGACTGCAACATGTAAAACAGTATCTCCTTGGTCATCTTCCTTTTTAAGGATATCCTCTTTTTCAAGCTTCTCTGCCTCTTCCAACAAAACCTTAAAAGCATGACATTTGTTGTTTTTGACAGCAACATGAAAAGCCGTCTCCAGCTGGGAGGTCTGTATTCCAAGTGACTCTGGACATGCTGAAACCAATTCTCTTACCACATCTCCTTGTCCATGCTTCACAGCTGTATGAAGAGGAGTCATAGACAAGTTGTTTTGCACACAGCAAAGTTCAGAATCAATCCGCACCAAAACACTGACCTTTTCTTTATCTCCAGTGGCGCAAGCCAAGTGCAGGATAGTATTACCATCTTGGTTTTTCATTCTGGCAAATTCAGGTTTCCTTGTTCCAATCTCCTTAATAACATGGAGACTTTTCGAATTGTAAGCCAGAATGAAAGGATCTTCCGGCCAAATCTGGGCTGCAAGCTCCAAAATTTCTGGCTTTGTCGAGAGGATTGACTCTAACGACCCGATATCATCCCTTTTGATGGCATCGGATAAGCTTGACAAAATTGGCAATGAATCGTCAGAAATTGACATTGATGGGCAATTTCCTCTTCCTCACTCCTCTCTCCTCTCCTCTCTCTTTTTTTCCACTGTTCTTAAATGGAAGAAATGTAAAGTGAACCAGTAAAATTGTGTCAAGTGCTCTTTTAATTTCTTCTTCTGCGCTTACGAGGCGGATTTATATGTTTACCAACTAAAGTTGAAAGTTATCCAAGTCAACTAAAAGTTTTTTTGGTAGGAAGCTTCACTTAAGGTTAATGACCATTCAACACCCTGTTTTTCACTTTCGGGGAAGCTTCCCACTTCCCACTTATGAGAAAAGCGTGTGACGTGAGGAGTTCAGCCGTTGGATCTTCTCTGTATTTGAAGTTATCAGATAACAAAAAGGAGAAAGAAAGACAAATCTTACTAACCTCAAGAATGGCCTCTGCAGACAATTCGATTGTATTATTGAGGAGCTTACGAGATGCTGTCAGATACGATGATTTCCAAGGATTGAGATTTTTGCACTCAACCAATCCAGAAATCTTGGACCTTGCTGTGAAGAATTGGCCTGAAAATCCTCTTATTGCGGCCTGCAAGCTGAGAAGTTTCCGTGTTGTCGAAGAGATCAGAATCCGGAAACCTGAATTGGCCCGCCTGAAAGATGATGGAGATTGTTGCGATTTGTTGCACTGGTCTTGCGTTAGAGGAGATGTTGAGATGGTTAAGGTGTTGGTAGGTCTTGACTCTCAACTCTGCTTTGTACATGTAAGCATGTTGTCTATGATTCCTCTACATATAGCTGTAAACCACGGCCATTTAAATGTGATAAGAGAATTACTCCGTGCACGTCCAGAGTCACTTGAAACACTGACTTCCCTAAAGGAGTCGGCGCTCCACCTAGCTGCGAAGACTCGCCAGTCCGATGCTTTTGCGTTTTTGTTGAAAGAGGTTAAGCCTGACCAAATACACCTGCTTTATGGTTTGGACTCGGAAGGATCTTCTGCTCTTGAAATTGCAACTGTTAACAACCTATGCACTGTAAGCTATCCCACGATCTTTCTCTTTCTCTCATTTTCTCTATAACATATTTGTACATTTGAATTCTAGGCCTAGTATGTGTTTGAAGTAGATTATGTATGGTGTTACAGGAAGATGGGCAGTTACTTTTGGTGAATTTTGATTCAGAGAATAGTCGCAACCTTCATGAGGCTGTTGAGCGTGAAGAACTTGGCACTGAGTCTGAGGACATCAATGGTGAGCAACAGACTAATTTTAACTCCGAGAGCCATTTAATCATGAACAACCATCCTGTACTTGAAGCCATTAACTTTGATGAACTAGAGAGGTTTTCTAACGGGATAAGGGGTTGTAATTCTCGGTGGTGGCTCTTCTGGAAGAGGATATTTATGTTGATTTTCCCTGCAATACTCTTAGGTTTGGGTTTTAGCTCAACCGTGATCCTCCCATATTTCTTCCCCAGAGAAAAGTCTATACCAAATAATCAAGTAGTATTTCAATTTAGGGATATAGTAACTAGACATCTGCCTCCGGTTTTCTACATCATGACCTGGATCACAATTGTTATCACGACAAGCTCGATCAATCTGACAATGCTGTTGTTGTCACTCCCTTTCGGAAGTCTTCTGTTTCTTTGTGGTATTTCAACTTTTGCACTTTATGTTCTTTTGACATATTGCATTATGCCCAAATTCTTTGTTAGAATCATCTCTCATGACGTTTCGAGTTTTCAAGTAATGTGGATTTTAGCCCTGGGGTTGGTTTTCTTAGTAGCTGTCATATTTCTTCTAGTGAAATATTGCTTTCATAAGCCGATTCTGAGGATGAAGAATCTGCTTACATTGGTTCTGTCAGATCTGCGTTTCCGGTTTACAGTGGCTCTGTCGTTTCTGTGTTTCCGGCTCAAAGTGGTTCTGTCATATCTATGGTTACGGCTTAAGCAGCATATCCAGCGAAGAATTAGTTACAACATAATTAGGAGTCATGTTACCATACAAGTTCAGTAGTTCTATTTGTTTTTTATTTTTAAATTTGTCTTGAGACTCAAAAGTAATGTATATCTGTTTGATAATTTTATACCAAAATGTTGTAATTTTATACTTTTGTTTTGTTTTGTTTTTTATTTTTATAAGATGCATAAATTTTGTTCCTAAAGAGTAAACGATTACAAATGTAAACCGGACCACCGATACACCAATAGACAAACTAAGCATAATGCGAGGGTAGTTCTAGACATCTCAATGTTGTATTTCACTTCTATCTTAACATTTTTCAATTAAATCATTACCACCGTTTAATATAATATCACTTAAAAAAAAAAAAAAAAAAAAACATATCTAATTATTAATATTATTGAACTTTTTTCATTCAGACATCCTATCAGAAAAGCTGGAAAGTTAAGGCTTGTTCAATAATATTTTGTCCATTTTTAATAGAGAGATATAGTTAAAGATACAATGAATGTAATTAATTAATAGGTGTAAATAGTATTTGATTTATTTTTTATTAAAGAATTCATCATTATTGATAAATTTGTATTGAAATTTTTTTTTTATAATTAAATCTTTTAATAAAATGTAGATGTAAAAATCACATGCGGCACTGCGGCAGTATCGGCACCAAAAAAACTTCGATATTATGCCGGGATAGTCGGACCAATAATATCAAAGCTGACCCACCGAAGAATTTCTCCGAAAAGCCAAACAGATTATTTTATCTTGTTGACCAGATTTTCATGCAACAATCCCCAACTCACATTGATAAATAATAGGAAAATACATCATGTAATATAAAATAATAATCAATCCAATTAATAGCTACATCCAAGAAGACGGAGAATATGTTGCCAAATCCTGACAGAGAATATGCAAGTGTTTTTATAAAATGCATTTATAAAAACCAACTCTTCCCTGTTCGGTTAAGGAGGATTTAGCCTTAACATTTCTCAAATTTTAATACAAATAAAAGATTTTACCAACAAAGCTGTCTAATTAGTAATTATAATATATATTTTTCTTTTAAAAAAAAAAAAAAAAAACTTCATTACTTTTATATTATTTTTATGTGAATAATTTATGAAAATAGATTTTATATCAGTCCATCAATTATTTTTCAGTATAATAAAAGCGATCCTTTGTTATAAGTTTTGGTCAACAACAATTCAACAAAGGTAACTAGTAAGGTACTACCCAACGCAGTTTGGTAGCAAATGACACACATTCAGCCCGATAATATCTAGTTTTGAATTATCACATAACATATGAAGAAACCAAAAAATAAAAAAAAACAAGAATACCATTTCCATGGACGGTTTTCGAACTAAGTTGGTATTCTTATAAATAAATTAAATTAATACTAGTATTATTTGATGGGTTTATTATCTCTACCGATACTTGTTTTGCTGGTCTATGCAATTTTATTTTGTTTGAAGTTTGAATTCTGAGTCCATGCAATTTTTTTCTTCTTAATTCTTAGCTAGTGTCGAGAATTCTGATGAGATACCCTCATTAGAATACTAGCGAGTAGCGACCATGATTTATGAACCATCAAAAGCAAAGAAAATCATAAACATCAATTCATTGTAATTAGATAAATACAAAACTAACAATCAAACACGAAAAGATTATAGTATACTGTAATTATCATGAACAGGACAAATCTTTGTGATTTGCATAAAGACTAGGGTGTGTTTGTCATTTGCCACTTAGGTATTTTTTTAACGAAATGATGTGGCAACACTCTGGACCATTCATTTAATTCATACAAATCTAATACAATTTAAATGAATGGCCCATAGTGTTGCCACATCATTTGGGCACCAGATTTGGGCAATATAGCATTATTGTTTTTTAATATATTTTTATATGTCTCATTTGAGTCTTAAATTAAGTTAAAAATATCTTAAATGAAAATATTAATTTTTTTAATATTAATTAAATTAAGAAAACAACGTTGCCTAAGTCCAATCTTGAATGATCTTATTAATTTTGGGTGTCGATATTGCCACACACAAATATGATAAGCACACTCATATTTTAATTAAAAGTTTAATTATAAAAATATCTCAATAGAAATTTATCAATAAAAACAAATTAGTTTAATTAAAAATAAACAATAATGCTACTTTACTCAAATTTGGTGCCCAAATCTGGTACCCAAATAATGTGGCAATACTATAATCTATCCATTTAAATTGTATTAAATTTACATGATTTAAATAAATAGATTAAAGTGTTGCCACATCATTTGAGCACCAAATTTGGGTAAAGTAGAATTACTCAAAAATAAATCAAATACTATGTACACTCATATCTTAGACTATATCTCTTTATTAAAATAATAATAATAATAATAATAATAATAATAATAATGAAAAACTGATGATATACCCTAACTTATGATAAACCCTAATTTAGAAACAATTAACACTATTTTATATAAATATATATATATATCTTGAGATTTTTGAAGTTGATGCCGAGAAGTTTTTTTTTATTATTATTAAATTAATGTGAACTTTTTGATTTTATATTTTTTTTAATCTAAAAGCTTAGAAGAACAGTTTATTTTTTTTTCTAAAGAGAACTCCATTTCTTCATTGCTATTTTTTTTATATTATGTTTTTCTTTTCCTTCTTTTTTTTTTTTTTATTTTGTTTTTTTTTTTGTTTGCTTACAAAGTTCTCATGCAATTACAAAATTAAGCCTTGCATTACACCAAAAGGTTAATTTTGTTTTTATTTATGTTTTCGAGCCTGGAGAACTTAAGAATTTATAATTTGTGAAATTGAGTGTGTTAATAACTTAGGAGGGTTTTAAATAAAGAGAGCTTCTGTAGACAATCCATTTTTTTTTTTCTTTTTACACTCATTTTCTAAAGACACTTCATTCTCAAAACTTAAATTTAAAAAAAAATTAAAAGACACTTCATTTTGTTCCAAGATCATCATTTTTATATACTGACACTTCATTTTAAAAAATAAATTTCTAAAGATACTCCATTTTATTTTAATAAAAGTTAGAATGAACCATCGTAACCTTTGGATTCATCCGAGGAGTAATCTTTTTTAAATTAAATTATTATAAAAAAAAAATTATCTGTTCTAAATCATTAGATTAAATATTACATATTAAACACTCACTCCTAAATTTTTAATTACCATATTAAACTTTCTCTCCTCTAATACATATCTCTACTTTTCTTTCTTCATTCTTTCTCAAGCAAGACTAAGGGGTCGTTGGTTTTTTTCAATTAAAACTTAATGGGTCGAACACATTAAGTTGTTTTGTTTGTTTTTAAAATGGTCAAACAACTTAAAAATATTTGTTTAAAAAAAAAAACAACTTAAAAATAAAAGTAAAAAATAGTGACTTTTAACTTAATTTTAAATCACTAAATTACAATTAAAATATTATCTTTTAAGTCTATCATCCCAAACAATATGTGTTTCCAAATTTATCCTAATTTGGTTTGGTGTAAAATTCTTTCTTTTAACATATTTCTTATTTTAAACCACTTTTAGCAACAACAACAACAACAACAACAACAAAAAAATAAAAAAAAAATAAAAAAAAAAAAAAACTATTCACTTCTCAGACTGAAATCTTCCTCGGATTGAACAATTGAATTTCTCTCCAACCAAATCCTAGTAAGAATTCTTCTTTTTTTTATCTAGAGACCGGTACGTATAATACAAGAACCTATTTTAAATAAATAAAAATTCAAAAATCTTTTTTATTTATTTGGTTTCCGGTGTATATGATCCAAGAAACCAAAAAAAAAAACAAAAATGATTTCCTGAATTATATACACCAAAAATGTAGACAACATGCAAAATTAAACTTGAACTTTTTTTTTTTTGACAATCAATTGAACTCTAACTTTGTTTGCGGAACATGCAAAATTATATTCATTAATAAATTTTTTGTTTTGTTAAATTGAACTTTATTTGTAGAAAAACATACAAAATCTTATAAAGAATGGTACATATTAAATTACTTCTTTTAATTACCATGGATATACATGTAAAATTACTTATTTTTAGACAATTTTATTTTTAAAAAACAAACATGTTGACAATACATTCAAATATGAGGAAAAAAAAAACATCATTCATGTTTAGATTTCAGTCCCTATTCGGCTATTCGGTCTTTAGAAATATTCAGGACCGTTTATTCTTCAGACAAAAAAACAAACGACGACCCCTAATAGTTAAGGGAAAAAAAAAAAACATACTAATAAACTTGATTTTTAGGAACTGTATATATGTATATATTTAAAAAAAAAAAAATTAAAAATACTCAAAAAACAAGTACCCCATTTTTCAAAAAAAAAAAAAAGAAAAAAAATCTACTTTTGTAAGTATTTGATTGCCTAGAAAACTTTAATTCTTTCATTTGTTTTAGAAATTCTGAGTTTAATCGAATCTTGTTACAACAAATCAAGTTTTTATATATCTATTATTATTTTTATGAAAAACAAGGTATTTGTATTGACTTTTTAATATATATATATATATATATATATATATATATCAGTCTTTCCAGTTCATTTTGATATAAAATATATCATGACGAAGAATGTGGATCATAGATTATGGAGAAGTTTTGACAAGTGCATGCACTTTGAGTCAAAGTATGTAAATCTAAGGAAAGTGACGAACTAACAGTAGAAATACTGTATGTATATATATATATATATATATATATATATATTTATGTTAGTAAAAAACTAACATATTCATAGGTTTTTTTTTTTCTTGAACTATTAATCAGAGATTAATTGATAAAGTATGGAGATAGGATTTTTTTTTTTTTTTTTTTTTTTTTTTTTTCAGAAATGAAAAGAAAGAGTAATTATGAGAGATTGTTTAATATGGTAATAACAGATTTAGAAAAGAGGGTTTACTACGTAATATTTAATCTAATGATTTAGGAGAGAGAATTTCTTTTTTAATAATTTAATTAGCTTTGAGTATCTTTAGATTTTTTTTTTTTTTTTTTTTTGTCTTGTTTAGTAATTTTAATTCAGGTTAAAATTGTCATTAATAAAAAAAAAATTAAATTAGAGTGTAAATAGATAATTTGTGGATTGTAAGGAGAAGTTCTCATAAATAAAATATAGAGAGCTTCTTTTGACAATCCAATTTTTTCTTTTTACCCTTCTTTTCTAAAGACACTCCATTCTTAAAATTTAAATTTAAAAAAAAATTCTAAAGACACTTCCTTTTGTTCCAAGATTATCCTTTTTATCTTTTGACACTCTTATTCTAAAGACACTCTATTTTAAAAAATAAATTTCTAAACACAATCCATTTTATTTTAATAAAAGTTAGGACAAACCATCGTAGCCTTTGATTCATCCGATGAGTAATCTTTTTTGAATTCAATTATTAAAAAAGAAATTATCTCTCCTAAATCCTTAGATTAAATATTACATATTAAACACTCTCTCCTAAATTTTTAATTATCATATTAAACTCTCTCTCCTCCAATACATATCTCTAATTTTCTATCTTCATTCTGTCTCAAGCATGACTAATAGTTAAGTAAAAAAAAAAAAAAAAAAAAAAAAAACTTACGAATAAGTTTAATTTTTAGGAACAGTATATATGTATTTATTAAAATTAAAAATTTAAAAAAAAAACTCAAAAAACTAGTAAACTTTTTTCAAAAAAAAAATCAAAATATGAAAATGTTTTTTGTTACTTTTATGTGATTGCCTCGAGAACTTTAATTATTTCATTAGTCTTAAAAATTCTGAGTTTGATTGAATCTAGTTGCAACAAATCAAGTTTTCATATATCTATTTTTTATTTTTTATTTGAAAAATAAGGTATTTGTATTGACTTTTTAACACAAAAACCTTGTATGAAGATAGGATTGAGAAAGACTGATTGAGAAAGTATGCATATATGATTTTAAAAAAAAATGGAGAGAGAGAGGGAGAGAGAGAGAGAGAAGTAATTAGGAGAGAGTGATTAATATGGTAATAATATATTTAGGAAAGAGATTTTAATACGTAATATTTAATCTAATGATTTTGGGGAGAGAATTTCCTTTTTAATAATTTAATTAGTTTTTAGTGTATTTAGATTTTTTTTTTTTATCTTGTTTAATAATTTTAATTCTGGTTAAAATTGTCATTAATAGAAAAAAAATGGAGTGTAAATAGATAATTTGTGAACTATAAGGAAAAGCTCTCTAAAATGTATTAAAATTAATACATTCATTAATAAGGGTATTATTAACATTGAGATATTGTCATATTAGATAATTACAATCAACCACGCGTAAATAATTAGACAAATCATCATGACGTGCATTTAGACTCCCCCTGAATTGCTTGTTGATTGTCCTGATTTGATTACATTTTTTTTTAGCACCTGATTTGTTTACATTAATCTGACTATTAGCAAATAATAGGCTACAACAGGACAACAACTAACCATGAAAATTCTTCTTTTTCAAGTTTTCGTACGTTGCTATTCAACTATAACTATCCTGCCCTTAAAATTAAATTTATATGATATTATTACTAGATTAAAAAAATTAAATAAAATATTAATGATATTGATATTAGTTAAAATAAAGAGCGTAAAACTTAAAATATATTATCATTAGAATGACCAAGAAAAATCCATGTAACTTGCAAAGACTAAGCCCCCTCTTGAATTATCTTGTTAATTTGTAATTTGATTAAATTACTCTTAGATATCGACTTTTTAACTAAAGTAGGTTTGGCATAATAAGGCCATCCAACTACTACGAACTATCATACCCTTGAAATTAAATTAATATGATAGTTTTACTAGATTAAATATATATATATATATATTAATGATATTATTATTAGTTAAAATCAAGCTCTTAAAATTTAAAATATATTATCAGTAGAATGACCAAGACAAATCCATGTAACACGCCTTGAATTATCTTGTTAATTTGTAATTTGTTTACATTACTCTTAGATAATGACTTTTTAACTAAAGTAGGTTTGGCATAATAAGGTCATCCAACTAATACGAACTACATAGATATTGTCAAATAAATAAATAAATAAATAAATAAAAATAAATAAAAATACGAACTACAAAATTCTTCTTTTTGAATTTTTATTTATTTTTTATTTTTTTTTATATACGTTTTTCCGATTAAAGTTGGTCACCTTCCAAATCAATTAATATGTCGTTGCTAGATTAGACATTTTCGAACAAAATTAGCACTTGCATAGATTAAGCAATAACAACCAATCATAAACTTAGCCATAGTCGGTGATAAACTATGAATCATTACAAATAACACAAAATGGTAAACATTATTTTTGTAATGAAATAAAAAATCAATAATAATATTATTAATTAAATCAAATCCCGTAGTAATTTATAAAATGTAATGCACTAGACAAATCCATGTGATGTGCAGTACCTTCTTGAAATATTTAAATACACGCCTGTAAATAGAGAGGCCTGAAACAAAGCTTCTCTAACAACAAAAAGCTCAAAAACTTCAAAAGAAGAAAAAGCAGCTCGAACACACCCAAGATTATCCCTAAGTACAGCACCAACACTTACCATCGAACACCTAAGATGATCCTTCTTCTTATATGCAGTTTTCAAAGTAAATTTCCTGTCCTCAAAAGTAAATTAACAATATTATTACTAGAATATAGTGCTCAATGAACAATGTGTTATACAAAATTGATTATATGTATATCCTTTACAAAGTTATTGAGGTTCAAAAACGATTTCGATTTACAAAAACAAACACCAACGAAATTTTACTAGGAACCTAGAATCAAGGCCCATGTTTCACATAGTGTCCTTAAGACAAATTCGCCGTCAACAACGTATGTGTTTGGCGTTTATCTCTCAGGATAAAACAATTCACAGTGGTTGTGTATTAACACCACCACTATCAGCAAACTCAAATTATAAGATCTGAACTTACCATAGAAGAACACACTAGAAACTGGAAAAATGAAAGAAACAGGACCAAAGAAGAAGAACAACTTTTGCTTCTAGTTTCTAGAGAGAGAAGAAGGTTTTATTTTTCCTTTTAATACAGGTTGCATGATTTCACGTCATTTGACTGAAGCAACTAATTCAAAATATATAATTCTGTGGAAGGAAACGTATGGAATTAAATAGAGAATCAATTGATTCTTATTAACAATGGCATTGAAATGGCAGTTTAATCTTTTGTATTAAAGATTTAAATTTTCCTTTTAATTTCATAATTAAATTAAAACGAAAATTAATCACCATTTAAATGGTAATTGCAATCTTTAATCAAAATTGATTCTGACTCATTAATTGCCATTGTTATTTTGAATTGGAAAAATTTAATCATGTAGCAAGATTGATCTGGGTCACAGGTGCACACTCGCGGTTTGTAGTACCGTTGCATCATTCGCGTTTGCATTCGGACGCATGCTCACACAAGAGTTGCACCTGCGGTCCATGATACATGCTACATAACAAATAATCAAGCAAAAAATGCCAAGGGTATGCAGACCCAACCACAAAAAGAGAAAGGCACGCAGGCCAAAACAAAAAGCGAAAAAGAAACAATTAATGAAACTGAAAAGATTCTCTGCCCATGTAATCATTGCCAACCAATGAAGAGCAAAAAGCCGAAGTAGAAGACCACCACAAAGAGACCTCCAAACCCAAAGCATGCTTAAAGAGAGCGTCTGCCAGCTTATTACCTTCCCTAAAAATATGAGAAACTTGGAAATCCATATAAGTAATCTGAAAAAGGCACCTATGCCAAGCCTGCCGAACACGCATGAAGAATCACTCTCAAGCCAAATGTGATGCCAATCATTAATCCAAGCATAGTTGATAGCCATTGATTTTGCCAACAATTCAGCCTCAAAAGCAAACACCGAACCAAGAAGGGCGGCAAAACAATCTTTTACAAACAAGCAACAATTGCGAAACACACCTCCGCAACCCCCAGCACCAGGAAAACCTAAAGCAACCTCATCCATATTAACCTTGACCCAACCAGGAGAAGGAGGCGACCAAACACTACAAGAAAAACATGCCTTTCTTGACAGTTAAAAACTGTCAAGAAAGGCTTCCTTGACAGTTTTTATAACTATCAAGGAAGCCAATGTCAAGGATTACCTTGACAGTTAAAAACTGTCAAGTATAATTTTTTTTTTTTAATATTTACACACAATCTCACCACAACGCCGGCCGGTCGTCGGACCACCACACCACCGGCCGGTAACCGGACCACCACCGCTGGCCGCCAGCCCACCACCATCGCCGCCGCTACCCGATCGGTCGGTCACCGGACCACCACCGACCACCATCGGCAGTCGGCTGCTGCCGGACCACAACCGTCGGCCACTGCCACTACCAGCCCGCCACCCCGGACCACCACCGTCGCCGTCGCCAGACCACCACCGCCGCTGCACCACCTGTAATAATAATAACAATTAAATGTTAGTAGTGGGAGTTTTTAAGGTCTCAAGTTCAAGTCTTTACCACTTGACTAAAACTCCTATATGTTTACAATTGAACAATATTTATATATAAACTATATGAGTTGTTAGAAATTAAACCTTGTTATATAAATTTAAATTTATTCAACTAATTAAAATTCTAATTTCCACGACAAACATATATTAAAAAATATTCATTAAAACTTTTAATAAAATTATATTTTAAAATATATATATAGTTGAGTTGTTGTTTAATACTCTATGGTCACGTTTGGTTACATGGTGGAATGGTAATGAGAATGAAAATGAGAATGTAAAGGAAAGTGTAAGGATTTCCGTAGTTTTTAATTGGCTTATTTCGTGATCAAACCATATGTGGGGATCATGTAAAGGTAGCTTAGGAATGTGTTCAAGCTCAAGGTCCTTGCAAGTGTTAAGCACTCCAAAGGTAATACTCTAAGTGCTTACTTGTCTTGAAGAGATAGTTGCACACACTCACAACTCATGCATATGATTATTCCTTGTATGTTGTGTTTCTTATTGTTGTGCATTAATGTTCATTAACATCTCTTCTTGCTTGTTATTTTGATTGCATCTTGTGATTATATGTCATAGCATTTTAGGCTTTTAGGATGCATCTTTATTTACCTTTTTACCCCTTGCATGATTTCTTGTGGGGGTTCAAAGGAGTGGGCTGTGCGCTGGTCGTCAAGCGCCAGACCAGCGCAGCTCACCAGCGCAGATCGCCCAGTGGTCTGTCGCTGGTTGTGCGCTGATCCACCAGCGCAGATCACCCAGTGGTCTGTCGTTGGTCGTGCGCTGGTCCACACCAGCGCAAGCCCACCAGCGCAAATCGCCCAGTGTTGTGCCGCTAGTCGTGCGCCTGTCTAAGCGTTGGTCGTCAAGTGTCTGTGCAAATTTGTGCTTGTGCGCTGGTCGTGCGCCTGTCGTCTAGTGCAGGCTCACCAGCGCACAGAGCAATTTCTGGTGCGTTTTTCAAAACGACCTCACTTCACTTATGGCTCCTATATATATGCCACTTTGACTTTAGGTCAATTAAGAGAGTTCATATTCAACCTTCATACTTAGGATATTTTTCAAGACAAGAAAAATACACAAAGAACTCATTTTTAATTACTCAAACACTTTTTCATGATTATCAATCATCATCTAGCATCATCTTTGATCATCTAGATGTCATCTAGCATGGATTCTTTATCATACTTTGCTTGGTAAGCTTTTCACTAATATCTTACATATTTTGTGTTTCTCTTAACAAGCAATCTCAATTAATTACTTGTATGTTATTTTGTATGCTTTAGATACAAGATTGAGATTAGTGTGATGTATGTTTGAGAAGTTGTATTGTGCTAGCAAATTAGGTTTTGTGCTTAATATTGATTAGCTAAACTAATTGACATGTCATTTAGTTTGTAATATCTATGATTGCTTTAATTGCAAATTCATCATCTTAGATAAGCATATAGGGTTTCCCTTGCTCTATATTGCATTTGGATATTCATATATTCACTTAGGGTTGTTATTCTCTTCTAGAGAAAGTAAGTCTTGTGTGTAGCATCCGGGATTAGGTTGCTTAGATCGCAAGCAAATTGGACTAGGTTCACTCATACCGGGATTAGGTAGGTGTGTGATTACTTCCGGGATTAGGTTGTAATTGTTTACACATTTAGTGGATTCGAGGTTCGAGTGTGGCTTACTTACTAGCCCGTGGTTTTTCCCGTGAGGGTTTCCACGTAAAAATCAAGTCTTATTTAATTTCCGTATTTTATACTTGATTTATTGCTTTATCGCTTTATCTATTTAGGGGTAAATTCATAATTTTGACTTAATACGAAAAATTGGGTAATAAGCGTAAAATCTATTCACCCCCCCTCTAGATAGTTTTATACACACCGTGCTATTATTTGTTTCAGAAAGGAAAACTAAGTTTTTTGTTTGGTTGGAACTTTAGAATTAGTCTCTGAATCAGTATTATTTTGTTTGGTTAACAACGGAAAGGAATGGGGTTAACTGTATTATGACAAAAATACCCCTAATTATAAAACATTCATAATAACATGATACATTATGGATAATAATAATAAAATATAAAAGTATATTATATATATATATATATATATATATATATATATATTTAAGATGTTTTTGACAAAATTGACACGAAAAAATTAATTTTTAGAAAAATAAAGTTTTGCAAAATCATTACCCTAGAGCAATGGGGAAATGACCCAAATAAGAAAAGAAGTTTTTCAAGACCTTTCCACATTTCTGAGTTTTCCTATTGGGATTATATTGATGCATGGATATATGTTTTGTATGGCCAAAATCCAGGAAACTCTTTATCCTGGTTTATCTACTTTGACAAAGATTTTCCCCTCGACATACCATTCTGGTTTCTAGAATGGTGGGACAAATAATATTATATATATATATATATATATATATATATATATATTAATATATAATATATAATACATATATATATATATATATATAATATTTATATATCATTAATATAATATATATTTATATATCATTAATATAATATATAATAATAATATATTATTGTTCTAAAGGAGGGTATTTTTGGAATGGGGTTGGGGCATATGAGGGTATTTTTGGAATATAAATTTTAGTTTGGAATGGAAGGGCATTCCATTGGTTTTTGGATGGAATGCCCATTCAACCAAAATGGTGGAATCCCCATTCCAATGAAATCACTATTCCATTGCATTTTAACAAACCAAACGAATGGAATAACTTTTTTTCCATTCTATTCCATCCCATCCAACCAAACGTGGTCTATAGAAGACTCGTGACATCAATTGTAATAAGCATGATTTAGAATACAATTCTCAACAGGAGAGATATTTCTCAATATGCATCTTGCAATTTAATGAACAAATGTAAGACTCAGATTACTAATTTATATGGGTAATTGAATTATTAACGTGTTTCTTATTATGAAACAAGAGGGTGCAAAATAAATAAACAATTTTTTTAACATTATTTTTTTTTTTGAATTTTTTAAAAGTAAATTTATTAAATTTAAAATTTTACTTATCCAATATCGGTTTGCCCAAAAACCGATATCTTACTGTAAAATAAATTCATATCGAGATTTTGTTTTGTGTTGAAAATAGGAAGTAAAAGTTTAAAAAAATTATTAAAGATAAAAAAAAAATTATATATTATGAATGTTTTATAATATAATATATATATTATATATTATTATATTAAATAATATATATCATATATTTATTAAATAATATATATATATATATATATATATATTTATAGCAAATCACATCTAATAATATAATAATAATATATATAATATATTATAAAACATTCATAATATATAATTTTTTTTTTTATCTTTAATAATTTTTTTAAACTCTTACTTCATATTTTCAACACCAAACAAAATCCCGATATTGATTTATTTTATAGTAAGATATCGATTTTTGGGCAAACAGATATTGGATAAGTAAAATTTTAAATTTAATAAATTTACTTTTAAATCATTTGCTTTAAAAAAATTCAAAATAATAATTTTAAAAATATTGTTTATTTATTTTGCACCCTCTTATTTCATACTAAGAGACACGTTAATAATTCAATTACCCATATAAATTAGTAATCTGAGTGTTACATTTGTTCATTAAATTGCAAGATGCATGTTGAGAAATATCTCTCATGTAGTGAGAGTTGTATTCCAAATCATGCTTATTACAATTGATGTCACGAGTTTCCTATAGGCCATGTTTGGTTGAATGAAATGGAATGGAAAGAAAGTCATTCCATTCATTTGGTTTGTTAAAATGCAATGGAATAGTGATTCCATTGGAATGGGAAATCCACCATTTTGGTTGAATGGGCATTCCATCCAAAAACCAATGGAATGCCCTTCCATTCCAAACTAAAATTTATATTCCATAAATACCCTCATATGCCCCAACTCCATTCCAAAAATACTCTCCTTTCCAAAAATAATATATTATTATTCTATATTATATTAATGATATATAAATATTATATATATATCGGTCCCGTTCCTATCAGTGCATCCTGATATAATTTTATCAGGATATTGAATGTGAGCCATTAATTTATAACAGTGATTTGACAAGTACATACATACCAAGTCAAAGTATATAAAACGAGTGGCTCACATTCAATATCCTTATATAATTCTATCAATGCGCACTGATAGGATAATTTCCGTATATATATATATATATATATATATGTATTATATTATATATATATATATATATATATTTATATATTATATATATTATACTATAATATATATTATATATTATTACATATATATTATATATATTATAATATATTATATTATATATATAATATTAATATATTAATATATACATATTATTATATATATTATATATTATTATAATATATTATATTATATATATAATATTAATATATTAATATATACGTATTATTATTATATATATTATATTTATTATATTATATATATAATATTAATATATTAATATATATGTATTATATTATATAAATATATAATATATATATATATTATATTATATTAATATATTTATTATATTATATTATTTATATAATATAATACATATATATTAATATATTAATATTATATATATAATATAATATAATATAATACCTATATATTAATATATTAATATTATATATATAATATAATATAATATAATATAATATAATATAATATATATATTTATATTATATTATATTATATTATATTATATATATTATTATATGTATTATATATAATATATATGTGTATTATCTATATTATATTATTATATATGTATTATATATATTATATATTAATATATTAAATAATATATATAAATATAAAATAATAAAAAAATGTTTTAACATTGTTGACAGTTAAAAACTGTCAATAATCCTTGACAGTTTTTAACTCTCAACAATGTTAAAAACTGTCAAGGATTGTTGACAGTTTTTAACTATCAACAAAGACATATTTTCTAGTAGTGAAACAATACTTTTGATGACAAGCGCACGAGAAGGGTGACCCCGTAAACCAAAATGCCTGAGGATTAAAAGTTCATCCACATTATTACGCATACAACCAAGGCTTAAAAGATCCACATCCTTAATCCCACGCCAAATAAAAGACAAAGCAAACCAAAAATCAATAGGTTTATCATCAAAAATCTTTCGGTTGTAAGTGAACCATACACTCCACACCACCACATGACTAGCGGCATTCCAAAAAATCTGAATATGTTCATTAAAAGAAACTGACATAGCTTTCAAAAAGAACCCTTTCCAAGAGTCAGCAGAAACTCGATGCTGGAAAACAGAAAATCGCATCCCAAAGAGAACCAGTCAGGGGGCAAAAGAGAAAAAAGATGCTCAGCTGTCTCATTACTGCTACCACAAATGTTGCAACGGGAAGCAATGTGAAAACCTACATTACATAAACGATCGTCTATAGGAAGTCTATTAAGCAACAGATGCCAAGACAAAGTGGATCGAGAAGGAGGAATAAAACTCGACCAAATGTTCCTCTACCAAGAGACCTGAGGAATATCCTGGATCATCTCTCGATAAGTTACCTTACAAGAAACCAATCCATCTCTAGAGAGGGACCAAACAAGACGGTCCTCGACTGGAGAAATCACGATTTGTTCAATCCGAAGATAAATATCTGGAAAACAAACCTTAAAGTCCTTATGAAGAACCCAACTACCCTCCATAATAAAATCAGAAACTTTAGCTCTAAGGGAAGCAGCCAAATAATCTGAAATACCCAAGATCTCTAAAATCGACACCCCCAACTAATTGTCAAGCCAAAAATCTCACTGAGAATAAGCATCAATGAGCCAAAGGCCCTCTTTGTGAAGATTCAAATAATGAGCTCGGAGAGTAGACCAAATGGAAGAAGTAACATAACCCCCTAAAGGCTTCTGTAGCTGCTTCAAATAACGTTTCCGAAGAAACGAATAAGCAAAATCATCGGAAGTCATAAATTTCCAAGTAAACTTCTTCAACAAAGTAGAGTTCAATAACTGAAGATCCTTCAAACCCAAACCACCTTGAGAATAAGGCCGACAACAAGTATCCCAAGAAACTGTGACCAACTTGGAGTCCTCACAAGAGCTTGACCACAGAAAATTCTTGATTTTATGGTTAACTAAATTCAGCAACGAAACCAACCATTTATAGATCACGAAAGAATGAATAAATGACCCAGTGATAACCAAATTAATCAAAGTGGCTCAACCAGCCAAAGAAAGAGACTTTCCTTTCCAGTGAGCAAACTTAGAAATGATTTTATCAGCAATCGACCTCAGCATAGCAAAAATAGGTCTCCCCCAAAAAAATGGAACCCCCAAATAGTGAAAGGCATATGACCAATTTGCATACCAACCAGAGATTGCAAACTCCCAAAATGATGAGGGGAAACAGAAGAGCCAAAATAAATATAAGATTTATTCCAATTCATAATCTGACCTGAAAGGCTGCTATAAATATCAAAAGCATGACTAATAGCCTTCATATTTCTCACTGTACCTCTGTAAAAAAATAAGAACATCATTGGTATACAACAGGTGAGTTGGGGCAGGAAACCCCTTTGGAGAAGAGATAGGCAACAACTGAGAAGATTCCACCATCCTAGAAATATATCTGCTAAGAAAATCCTCTACAATACCAAACAGGATCACCCTATCGAACTTCTCTAGAACACTAAAAATAACCCTCTGGAGCACCATTAATCAAAACCGAGAGCCTAGAAGAACTCAAAATGTTGTCTATCCAATCCATAAAAACCCTGCAAAACCCAAAGGCCCAAAGAACTCTACGGATGAAAACCCAATCCAAAGTATCAAAAACCTTATGAATATCAATCTTTGTGGCTAGATTACCCCCATAACACTTCTTATGCAAAACATTCACACAGTCTGAAGCTAACGCAATGCAGTCTTCAATGTGGCCATCTCAGATGAAACCAAACTACTAAGGGTAAACAATCCAAGCAGCCACCAAAGCTAGTCGATCTGCCAAAATTTTGGAGAAAATCTTGAACAGAAAATTAACCCAAAATTAATGAGGATAATCGAACGGAATTGATCAATAAAAATATCATCCTTTAATTTCGGGATAAGCACAAGAAAGTTGGAATTGAGATCCGAAAAATCGTACTAGTGTGAAAAAATCATGAACTGCCAAAGAGACATCACGACCAACAACATCCCAACAATGCTGGAAGAATTTACCCATGAAACCATTAGGACCCAAGGCAGAGTTGGCATCCATGGAAAAACTTGTATCCTTGATCTCATGAAAAGAGGGAACCCTGATCAAATTAGCATTCTCAGCATCAGTTACCGAATAAGGAATAACAGAATCTATTACCGAAAAATCTACCGAAGACTGAGGACTGAGGAGACTCGGTCGAAAAAAGAGCGGAATAGTATCTAATAAATGATCTCTAATCTCATCCTGATTGTCAGTAAGAACCCCATCAATGGAGAGAGCAAACAAAGCTTTTCGACACTGCTTACGTTTAATGGAAGCATGAAAGAAAGAAGTATTACGATCCCCTCCCTGAAGCCATTTCACCCTAGATCGGTCCCAAAGAAAATTCTCATGTCTACGTAAAAGGACATCCAGATCATGATGAATATTAGACTTGGAAAGAAAAAGGTCCTCGAAGAAACCAAAGTTAGAGAGCTGAATTTGAACGTTGAAGCTCCTCTAATTTATTCTTAATTTTTGAATTAAGATCACCAAACACATCCCAATTCCACGTCTTCAAAGCACGCTTTAGATTCTTGAGTTCGTGAATCACAATTTGAGATGGTCTACCCACAACCGAAGAACTCCAAATCTTATGAACAACAGTTAGAAAATCAACATGATCCAACCACATGCTTTGGAAACGAAAAGGCCTGCGGCAAGAATTTTCAAACTCAGAAAACCAAACAAGTAGAGGACAATGATCCGAAAATCTACGTGGAAGAGCCAAACAAGAGATGTATTTCCAATAAGTAACACAATCATCAGAAACCAGTGCTCTATTTAATCGACTCTCAACCCGAGTGTTGACATTATGACCCTCGACCCAAGTAAACCGATTAACTTTAGTAGAAAGCCCAATCAATTCACAATCATCAATAACCGAATTAAAATCATCACAAGATCTCTAAATAAGAGGGCGACCACCCGTAGTCTCGTGAATTCCCAAAACAGCATTAAAATCTTCCACAACAACCCAAGAAGAAGAAGCCAAACAACGAAGCTGCGAAGAGAATCCCAAAGCAAACGACGATTCAAATAAGTAGTACTAGCATAGATAAAAGAAAACCAGTGAGTAGTTGAATCCACCATAACAGAAATAATGACATGCTACTTGTTATAGGTAAAAATCGTCATAAGAGACATGTCATCACCGTAAGAAGCCACGTAAGCAAAAGTCAAGAGAAATCAACTTGAGGAGCAGAATCCCCTAAGGCAACCTACTCAGCTTAGATTGAAGGCAACCCGATCACAACCAAGTGAATCGGCTCGGGCAACAAAGCCTACTCGGGCGTACTCGGTATTCAACAAAGAAGATAGTCACAAACACTCACCTCCCGAACACGCAGGTAGAATCAGCAACCGGCCTCTCTACAATAACTACGGTACAGCTACCCAGAGTCTAACAAGGAAACAAACAGGTTCCCTGTGAATAAAGGAGTAAGAATTCTATCCAGATTCGGACTCAGCCAAGTCAGAAAGCGTGGTAAATCCCAAATAGGAAAGCAAATCCTTTTAGGACTTAGTAACCACCCGGAACTTGGGTATCACGACATCAAACCCTAGTGATACCCGCAAACCCTAATGACATTATGTATAAATACCCCTACAAAACACTCATAAAGGGGTACGTGAGAATAAGCAAGAGAGATCTGAGTGTGTATTTTTCAACAATATTCATAGTGGATTTGACTGCGTTGCTAAGGCAACAACCCGTGGATGTTTCTCCGATCATTGGAGTTTTACCACGTATTTTTGTCTATTACTATTAATTTTCTCGTTCACATTATTTTCAATTATTTTCATTCATAAACACAGGTCTTTGTTGAGATTAAATCGTTGACTGAGTGACTACGAAAAATCACCGTCAACACTACTCATAAGAATAAACCACCTGAACATCAGAGAGAGAATCCAAAGCAAAAACCTATATAGAAGGCTTCAAATCCACTCTATCATTCACACCAACCAAAGATAAACCCATTGAAGACCAAAAACTAGAGATGACAGAATCAAAATCCACCATAGGCTCCGTAATGCAAACCATAGATGGACGATGATATAAGCAAAGATCCCTAAGAACTCGTCTTAGTATAATCATTACCTATCCCATGACAATTCCAATAAAGGACTTTAATAATTGGAAACACTAGGAGGAGTCTGAAAACCAGACTTATACGAAGCCAGCTGACGAGCAACCATCTTATTCTTCTGAGCTATACTATCTCTGTCGTACTTTTCCACTTCGGCATGTGTATCCCAAGAAGAGTTAGCAATCAGGCGAAGCTCAGCCTCGGACTCAACAAGCGGAGCCTTCAATCTAGTTATGGGCTCAGACAAAATAGAACCTGCGACCAAAGGATAGGCCAAATGGGACCTGTTGACGGTGATTTTTGATGGTCACCGAGTCAATGATTTATTTTCGAATTGCTATAGTTTATGAACGAGAATGATTAACAATCAAGAAGAAATAACAAACAATTACGTGGTAAAACTCCAATGATTGGAGAAACATCCACGGGTTGTTGCCTTAGCAACGAAGCCAATTTCACTATGAAGAATTGTTACAAAAATATTGCCTTATAATCTCTTTTTCTCGCGTACCCTCTATTTCTGTATCAAGGGGGTATTTATACATGTTGCTATTTAGGGTTTGATGCTGCCGCTAGGGTTTGGTACTTAGTGCCCAAGTTTTGGGCGTGTGTTCTAGTCCTAAACGGATTCTGCTTCCTTTTTTGTAGTATATTTCCTGATTTGGCTAAGTCCAAGTTTGATTCTGATTCCTTTTTTATTTGCGGGAAAACTATTTGTTTCCTTACTTTAGACTCTGAGCAGCCACACCATTGCTTGTCATGGAAACGCGGGTTGCTGATTATGTCTTGTGTTTGGAATATAGAAGCTGGTGACTGTGTCTTATTCCCAAGTATGCCCGAGTATGCCCGAGTAAGATTTATTTGCCCGAGTAAGATTTATTTGCCCGAGCTGATTGTCTTTGTTTTGCGGTCGGGCAACTTACTCATTTTCCGAGTAAGTTGTCGTGGGGGATTTCTGCTCCATAAGTTGACTTATCTTGACCTCTGCGTGCGTGGCCTTTTATGGTGATGACGTGTCCTTCACGACTAATTTTTACCTATAACAGGACCCAAAACTATTCATAAAAACCTACTGATCTACGAAACTGTGTTGATTAATCTGACCCTACTGAGAAGACGTGATCATAGAAGCAACCGGAGAATCTGAAGAAATCAAAGACGTATTTAAGTCCGAAAAATCTGAAGTAACCACCGGAATAGCAAAAGTAACCTAAAGTGAATGCATAACCAGTGTAGAACCAGGCACAGCTTGTTGCTCATGCAAACCTTTATGATCAATCAAACCCTATCGAGAAGAAGAGGTCTCAATAGAAATAGAGGAGTCATAAGTAACCTGTACTGGAGGAATAATCGAACTAGAAGTAGAACTCAACCCCACAACCGGGACGGAAGCCACAGAAGAATGAACCACAATAGAATCATGAACCGCAATATCTTGATGGATAGTAGTGAAAGCATTAGAAACTGGAACCAAAGACTGTATCTTAGAAACCAACCTATATTCCAATCTAGAAGTAGAGCGAGAACCTGAAACCCGTCCCCAGATCCTTGATTGTTTAGGTCAGTGGTATGAACATGGTCACCGCGTTTAGCAGAATTCTTTTCAGAAACAGAGGAAGAAATATCCTCGGACTTGTTCCATCAGCAACTGTTCGGATGATGACCTATGGAGAGCATGTGGTACAAAAATACGGTAAATTTTCATACTCAACTAAGACGAACGAGCTATGGGAATCATCTCTCTCTAATAGCAGAGAGTGCAGATGGGGGGAAGAAACATCAATATCAACCAACACAAGAGCAAAATGCCCAAAATCCTCATCAATAGTAGCCATATCCAGCCTTAGAGGAACACCAATCTCGCCTCTTGCTAATCAGAGATAATTTTAGGATGCCAATATTCCCAAGAGAGATTATAGAAACGAACCCAAACTTGAGCATTAGTAGACTTCTGCGAATCCAGATTAAAGTCCGGCGTCCAAGGATGAAGACATAAGATACCTGGTTTCAAGGCAAGAGACCCCATGCTCCAAACCTGATTTTTGTTTGAGGAAGAAGCCAAAACAATCTAAAAATAACCACGTCCCAATGAAATAAGCTGCCAAGCCAAACCCAATTTCTAAAAGGATTGAAGTCTCGCTTTTAAATCAGCAAGTTTCCAAGGTTTATCACCCTCGGAAAGAACCACCCTACCAATAAGCAAGTTTTTACAAATGTCCATACGAGATTGATATGCCTTAGGATCCACACGAATAACAACATATCCACCCTTTTTCTTGGGAACTAAAAACTTCTCCAAATTATCATCACGCACAATTGGAGTTTTCAATAGATCAACATACGAAGGAACTCCTTCAGAGGACTGATCTGTATGAAGAATCAAAGAATGATCCACACTCACTCTATGCAACATACTCTCACCCACCGAATTCATACTAACTGAAGGAGAACCCAATGAAATCACCGAATCAACCTTCGGACAGGTACCTTGCCATGAAGAAGAAAACGTGACAAGAGGAATAGCAAACGGAGTCACAACAGCCTGAAGATTAACAGCAGGAGACGGACTGAAAGACAAAACGGCCTCTAAATTCATAGGATCTGAAAATATCGTGGAGCTCAACCCTCCACCCAGTGTGAACTGACCATGCATGGAAGAAGACCCCATGATGGCCAGCAAAATTGCACGAAAAAGAACACAGCCCAAACGCACAAAAATAATAAAACTATCAGATAAGATATCAAGCAAAGTCGAGAAACCAAACCAAATAAAATAAAAACAAAGCAGCTCAATGCCTCAATCACGCAACAAAGTCTACAAACAAAACTAATATGACACGACACCACACATCAAATCAATTTGCCATGCAAAAATCCAAATCAATTTTGCCATGCAAAAATCCAAACCAAAGAGATGCATCACCTCACATCAAAGAGTGAAGAAGCTGTATCTGTGCCCTTAGACGAGAACTAGCCGCTGAAGCTGAGACCGAAGACGAGAACCAGCCGCTAAAACTAATACTTGATTAAGCATTTATTTGGTAAACGTATGAGGGTATAATGGTCAATTCATACAATTAGAGCTTAAATATAAACAATTTACACTTTTTAAAGGTCAAACTCTGTCAACACAAACGGAATGCTAATAGTGTTAGTCTATATGGGAGGTTTCTAAAATAAAAACATTTGTAACTATACATCTAATAATAGTTTAAAGATTAGGGGAGGTTTTTAATATTAGTTTAAAGGTTTTTAATATTAATCCCTTTTTCTTTTGATTTATATTCTTTCACGATTTTTTTTGTTTCCTCTTCACGTCATTCCTCTTCTTCGTCTCAAACAATTACAAAAGAGATAAAATCACAAATCCGCTACAACTTTCTTAAGAGATTCTTCATTTTTCTTGTGAAAAAGTAAAGGAAAAGGTTTTTTTTTTCTTGAGAGAAAGAGAAAGAAGAAAGAAAACTGAAGTCAATGGTATTTTTGACTTATTACATATTTTGGTGCTAAAAAAAAGTAGAATTATAAATTTTGTGCTATCCCCACAGAGTCAAACTCATTTAGTGCTATTTACCTATATTTCCTCTTTATTTTAACCACTAAAGTTGTATTGAATAGCTGAGAATTTAGGACCGATAATTGCATCTACAAACAACATGGCGTAAGAATAGTTAATATAAAACCCCAAGAAATGCATATGATGCTTTGTTAGTGACAGCCGCAGCAATTGTAGCATTAACCTTTAATGTAGTATTGCCAGGTTGGTTGATAACATAAAATACTAGAATAGTAGAATGTTTATGTAATGTGTATATATATATACAGTCTTTCTATTGTCAGTTCGTCATGACAATAAATATATCAAAATGAAAAATGTGGACCACATATTATAGAGAAGTTTTGACAAATGCATACACTTTGAGTCAAAGTATGTAAATCTAGTTGTCAACATTCTTCTTCCTCATATATTTATTGTCAAGACGAACTGATAATAGAAAATCTGTATATATATATATATATATATCAGTAGCAGCGTAGTTTTCTTCAGGGGCGACCTTGGGGTAGGGCACCAGGGGCGCCCGCCCCGGGATGCCCAATGCCCTTAAATACATGATTTTAGTCCGTTGAATTAAGGAATATATATATATATAAGAAAAAAAAATACAAGGCCCAGATATTTGTTTTTAATGAAAAGGCCAAACCTTACCAAAAAATGTTAACAGAGGGCCCAATGCTCAATTTGTTTTAGAGTGTGTTTGGTATGGCTTTTCAAATAGAGTATCTAGAGTAAATCTTTTTGTAGTAAAGATTCTAATGAGTAAAACTTCTAACAAAAAAGGCTTTTGGTTGTGTAAATTACAAAAAAAGTGTTAATAATGTATTTTAGAAATAGCTTTTGGTTGAGTGAATTACAAAAAAAATGTTGACAATATATTTATAATGAAAGAGTTATAGTGGAATATCTAAAATTTATAAAGGGTAGTTGAGACAATTCATATGTTTTTAAAAAGCTATAAAAAAAAATTTAAAAAAAAAAAAAAAAGCTTTTTTGAAAATCCCAAATTTTAGGCTTCTCCAAGTAGATATAAATGGTTTTTTAAAAGGGTAATTGAGACAATTCATATATTAAAAAAGCTATTTTGTGTTTTGTCAAACAACTAAAAAATACTTCAAAATAGCTTCTAGCATTAAAAAAGCACTTTTAATCCTTTTAAAAGTCATACCAAACATACACTTATTCGTATAATCATATCTTCAGACAATAAAACCCAAATTTTTCTAGAGTTTCATACTTTCTATGATATCTTCTTCTCCACCCACCAAAGACAAAAAACTGCAATATTCATTTCTCTCTCTTGGTCTCTTTCTCTCTCAACTCTCAGGTATCCAGCTCTCAGTTTTAATTAGGTCATTTTCTTTTTATTTTTGCTTCTGTTTTTTGTAGTTTTTACAAATTGTAGTCTTTTTAATCTGTATTTCTATAATTCTATTTAATCTTTTTTAGTCTCTGATTTTTTTCTCTTATTTATTGTTTAGTTTTTGTCAATTTGATTTTGTTTGTCACTTAAAATTGAATAACTACCGGGCCTTTTTTCTCTTATTTATTGTTTACTTTTTGTTAATTTGATTGTGTTTACTTTTCTTTGTTTGCCAGTCATTTTTAGTGACTTAAAAATCGATGTTATTGGCTAGTTTATTGGAGCCATCTTACGATTCTTACCGCAACTTTCAGTTCTCAAAAGTCAAAAGCAAAAAAAATATGTTGCTTTGTTTTGAAAAGCATATATGATATATGTATATCAGTATATGATTTAATTGCTATTTTATACATTAAAAAAGAACAAGGTTCTCATCAGCTTTAATTATAAATTCACTTTTTTTTAATGTTATTTTATGCCTTTAAGTGGTTTCACCCACTTTGATTTGTCTTCTTCTATAAAGTTGTTTCTAATTGAGATCAAAAGAAGGGCATGAGCTGCAAGCCTGTTTTGCCTTTTTTTTTTTCGATATTGGAACTATCACTCACAATTTTATTTTTTATTTTAATGTAAATCTCAAACATATAATTATTAATTAATATATGATTTGATTGTACTTTTCAGCAAAAAAAAATTCAATCTTACAGCATTGCAAGACTGGTGCGACTTGTAGAATCCATTTGTGTATATATTTAATGTAACTATTATATGATATTATTTATCTTTAATGAAATTATCGTTTTCGGATAAAATATATGAAAATAGGTTATATAGTTGTATATATATTGAAAAAACTATGAACATACACATGGGGCCATTTTTTAGATTTCGCACGGGGCCTCTGAAACGTTAGGACCAGCACTGGTTTTCTTCTTCTTTGTTTTGTTTTTTTGTCCTGAAGATGGCTACATAAGCTACCTTGCAAAGCTGACCCAGATATTGCAAAGCTGACCCAGATAATGCATTGCAATAAGCCAATAGCTTCCTGCAGAATTTTCCTATCAGTTTGACAGACCAAGCAATGCAGAACAGAAACTATAAATATATTTCCGTTTCTTCTTAGGCTTTACCAAGCAGAAATATAACATAAAACTAGCCTGCATTGCATCACAAACCATGCTTTCCACCAAAAGAACCAAAACAAACTCAAACATGATCATCACCTTCTCAACTTGTTCCAATCATCATCATCAGCCGAAACAATAGCCAACAATGATGATCTTCTGACTGAACTATTTCTTTGCATGCCCATCAAATCCTTGCTCAAATTCATATCTGTATCCAAACACCGGCTCTCCCTCATCACTAATCCCAGCTTCTCCCACCGCCGACCTATTCCCAAATCCATTGCTGGCCTATCCGTGTATAATCATTTAAGAAGTCGGCAATACGATTTCATCAATCTTACTTATTCTGATTTGTCTGACCTCCATTTCAACCGCTTACATTTCTGAACAATAGTATGCTACAATCTTGTCATGGTCTAATGTTATTGTGTAGCAATTCTGGAGGGTATGAGCGTAGTGAAAACTATTGTGTTTACAATCCAACTGCCAAGCAATGCACAATACTTACTCCATCCCCTATAAATGAAGTTTTCAATGCTATATATGGTGTCAACTTAGCATATGATCCTTCAAAATCACCTCACTACAAAGTTATTTGGGTACGGGGTTATGAAAATTCAGAAGAAGGGGATTTTCTGATAGAGATTTACTCCACAAAAACTGGGTCCTGGAGAAAATCAATATCTCTGCACATTATGAAACTAATTTTGGACTATGAATGTTTTGGAACGGTGCCCTTCACTGGATTAGTCCTTGGGACGGTTCTTTATATTTCGATGTTGATGAAGAGAAAGTACATGACTTGCCAATGTCTGATACTGTTGATGTCCATTATCGGAGGAGGTTAGGTACTTTGGAGAGTCTCGAGACCATCTGCATCTTACTGAGATTTATGTTCCGTGCACTGCTCTGTTTAATTTTTATGAAATGGAGAGAGACAACTCCAGATGGATGGTCAAGTATCAGGTTGATCTTCTTTCTGTTGCAGCTGCATTTCTTGAGATGGTTAGAAGTCATCCATTGGACATTCGTAAATTAAATAAGGGGTTTTCGATACTTTCAGTTGTAAGGGAAGAGGAGAATGAGGACTCATAATTGTTGGTGCACAAAGCTAACAAAGCAATACATTACAATTTCAAGGATAAATCTTTCAAGAAGGTTCATGAATTTGATCCAGTTGGTATCGAAATTGAAGTCGAGAGCACACTTGAAATCTTGAATATAGATATGATGGTCTCATGCTTTTCAATACACTGAAAGTCTTGCATATGTTTGATCATGTTTCTGTTGATCAAAAATCAGTTCAGTTCATCATTGTGGGTTATTGTTAGCAACTTGGCATCAATGTCAGAAACATTTTCCCTATGCAGTAGGTACACAATGCTTTAGTACTGCCAGACCTCCTTTGTAAAAAATCGCTTTATTAAAAGAATGTGAAATAAATCAATTGGAATGTCAAGTACTGTATATGTTTACAAAGGTTTGGTAATTCTTATAAACATTTTTTGCATACAAATTCCAAGCAATTGACATCCGCACAATACTTACTTCGCATCTAAGACTCTCTTCCTCACCAGAATTTATCATGTGAGGAGAGAGAGAGTTCTTTCTACTGAAGCTCAAACAATTCACAGAACAAACACAATACTTCCATGAATCAACCACAAATTTCTTAAGCATACAAAAAACAGTATACACAAGCTTTCCAATTCCACAATTTCAATACAATTCACCCAGACTCCGAAGCTAATTCTCTACTACTTCGTTGCTGAACAAATTTCACTAAAGTGTATGGGCACAGTCAAATGCTAGCAAGAGTCTTAATGTAATGATAAGAATCAAACCAGTTAAATCTGAGATTTCCCGGATAACGAATTTCTTTATCCTCACGACCAGGAGAGAAATGGCAGATCATATTGAAAGTATTATCATTAAGGTTATAGCGTATGACCTTACCAGGTATGTGAAACACCATATATGACTCTCCATCGTCTGCTTCCGTAATTATACCAAGTATAATAAATCTATAGTAATGTAAGTGAGATGGCCGGGTCAAGCTGTGTTGAAATCATCTCTGGAAATGCAATATTTATACTATTAAGATTCACGATATACTTTACAAACCATCCAAAATAGTCAGTTTTCATCTCATAGATATCAAAAATATTTGTGCCATATATCTCAACAAGATGCAGGTGCTCCCTAGATTCATCAAAATACCTTAACCTCCTCCTATATCATCCCAATCATCAGGAATTGGAGTTGCAGGCATTGGCATTTTTCGAACTTTCACCTCATCATCCACCTTGAAGTACAAGGAAGGGCCGAAACAGTTAACCCAATGAACTGCACCATTCCAAAATATACCCCTTCTAAAATCCACACCATCATGGGTGATAAAAGAACTGCCGGAGAGCCTCCAAGAGCACGTCTTAGATGAGTATACCTCTATTTGATACCACAAGTACGTAATAACCCATACGCAGACAATGGTCACCATAGTGAAATGGGTCTAATTGGTCTAATTGTGAGTAAATGCCCAAATAAGCTAGCCATGAATTAGGTTTTCGGACACATACAACTTTATAGTGAGGTGATTTGTGAGGATCGTAGGCTAGAGTCATACCACAAACAATTGTTGAATCTAGACCACCAGGCAGAGGAAATGACATGACCCGCCCCGACTCCTATCTTGAGACTCCTATCTTGAGTACAAGGGAATCATGTGAGAATCTTATATATTTTTTTTCTCTGGTGGGCTTGAGTTTGAGAACTACAACCAAAACGCCTACGTACTCTATACTCAATAAGAATCAAAGCCCTCGTAGTTCATTTTAGAAAAATAATGCAAAACTCAGGATGGCTTTTTATCAACTAAAATTTCGTTATTTTTTTAATAGAAATCTCAATACACGATAATTTTATAAAAGTCCAAAACAAAAACCACATATTTACAAACTCTTATTTAAGTACAATTAAAATCTCTGACAAAGCTGAACTTACAAACTATGTTTCTTCACCTTTTTATATAATAAAATAGTTTCTGCTTTGATAAAATATAACATATAATTTTAAATCGGTTATTCTGATATCTCAAATCTTTTCTTTACTGATCATATAAAATCTGAAAACTCTATACCAAACTAGTATCCAGGGGAAATATCACACGTATGTGGCAAAGTGTATATCTCAATGCACACGCAGAGTATGGGGAAATACATATCTCACATACACGGTGAAATCTAATTACCCATGCAGAGCTATAAATCTCACATACACGCTGATATATGATTAAATGTGCAAAGCAATATATATATATATAATCTCACATACACGTTAATATCTAATCGAACATGCAGAGTAATATCACCTACATGGCGATATTACCGCAAATGCAGAGTAATCTCACATAGACGTGTAGAGAAGCCCAAAAGGCCAATAATATTAATATAATACTACTGGGGAGGATACATATATGGTATATTAAAATCTCAGCAATCCTTCTTGAAATCTGTCTGAATACACTATACTTATAGAATTCTTAATAAATCTCATCTCAAGCTGGAATAATGATGCAACATCAATAGATTACATGGCATTGGAATATATGGAGGGGTGGGATAGGAAAAAGACCAAGGAAAAAGGCCATTTCATCCCTACTAGTCTAGGCGATAGAGTTGGAATGACGTGAAATTTTCACTGTTGATGCGTTTCGACGAAATCTTCAAAAGTCACGACCTTTGGTCGTGAGGCATACCCTTGTTTAGCCGAATTCCATCGTTTAGGCCCCGAAAAGGCCATTTTTACCGTTTTAGGAAAGTTTCATTTTCGTAATAAATTGAGTTTTCCAAGTTCGAATCGACTTCCGTCCCGATTCCAGGGTGCTTAGGATTCTCAGTAGTTTTAGTTTTTGCATTAATCTCATTTTTGCCTTATTTGGTAATTTTTCGTTTTAGGGCTCGTTTCGTGTTCTACAAGGAGTACGATTAGGTTTAGGATTTGTTTGCTTTAAATAAAGATGTAAGCCAAAAGGCTAACCAGTTTTTGATTTATAAAATTTAGAGTTTCTCTAATTATCTCCCAATTTCGGTATTCTTTGTGAATCAACGAACTTGAAGTCTAATATTCCGGTATTCATGCGCGAATCAATGGAACTTTAGTAGGTCATTTTCAATTTGTTTCTTACAGGTTTTTCTCGACAGGGTTTCCGCTACATCAGTTTGATATCAGAGCCGTGTTCATTCGAGACGACATTATCATGCCGCCAAGAAGACGTCCAAACCAGGTTCTCATAGAAGAAGCCATCGAACGTGACCGCATGGCACAGTTAAAGCAACAGGTTGAGCAATTAACGAAGCATCTTGCGACAATGAGGGCCAACCAAAACCCTTTTTAGAACTTAAATCCCGAAACGGGTGGTGACAGTGACAATAGGGAAGAGATTCCGCAACCACAACCACAACCACAATGCCAACAAAGGGCGCTTGAAGTTGATGACAAGGCTGATGACAAAGTTAAAAACATCAAGCGTTGGGAGTTAGGAATGCGGACAGAGGTTCCAGAATTCCATGGAAGCATGCAGCCAGAGGAGTTCCTCTAGTGGGTTGGAATTGTTGAAGAAACCCTAGAATTCAAGAGAGTTCCTGAGAGAGAAAAGGTGGCATTGGTGGCCACGAGACTTCGGGGTAGAGCAGCGGCATGGTGGTAGCAACTCAAACTCACTAGGAATCGTTCGGGAAAACCCAAGATTTCTCACTAGGAGAAGATGAAACGGAAGTTGCTTGCTGAGTTCTTACCTCACAATTTTCAGAGGTTGATGTACCATAGATTACAGAATTTACGTTGGGGCATGAGATTTGTTAATGAATATTATACCACGAAATTCTATCAATTGTTGGTGTGAACGAGATTCAAGAGACATAAGATCAGTTGGTGTCACGCTATTGTGGCGGATTGCGAATGCAAATCCTTGATATGATTAATCTCTTTGATCCAGTAACGGTGACAAAGGCACATCAGAGAGCATAACAATTGGAGAAAACATTGTCTTGAAAATCTAGTAGTGGGTAGTTTTTGAGTTTCGGAGGAGGTCCTAGCAGTCGAAACAGGACAAGTGGAAATAGTGGTATTGGCTAGGAACCGTTCAGGTGCTAGTGACAGTTCAAATTTTGGACAACAAAACCCAACAAATAATGTTCAACCTCCCAGGGCAACCACAGACGGATTTCGGTGTTTCAGATGTGGAGAAACGGGTGACAGATTATCTGAGTGTCAGAGACTAGCCAAGAAGGTATTATTTATTGATCCTACAGAATTTAACGAGGAAGATGCGAAAATAGGTGAAGACCCGCAATCATGTGTAGAGGAAGTGGTGAGTGAAGAACTGGTAGACGGCGACACTGGAACAATGTTAATGGTGCGACGTACTTGCTTGGCACCGAGGACTGAAGAGGGAGATTGGCTTCGAAATAACATATTTCAGTCTACTTGTACCATTCTGGGTAAGGTGTGTCGATTCCTCATAGACGGAGGAAGTTGTGAGAATATTGTGTCAGTCGAGGCGGTGCAAAAATTAAAGGTGAAGACAGAAAAACATCCAAAACCATATAGGTTAGCTTGGCTACAAAAGGGAAGGGAGGTAACCATGTCACAGTGGGCATTAATTTCATTTTCTATGGGGTCCAACTGCAAAGATCAGATGTGGTGGATATGGATGCATGTCATCTACTGTTAGGGAGACCGTGGCAATATGACAGAAAAGTTCATGATGATGGGTTTAAAAATACTTATTCTTTTGTTTTCCATGAAACTAAGATTGTGCTACTGCCAAGCAAACCTTCTGAGAAGATGAAGTCGCATGGAGATAATACTAACTTGCTATCCTATGCAAAATTTGAGTTGGAGGTAAAGGAATTGGAAACAGTGTATGTGTTGGTGGGAAAAGAAACAAGTGTTGAATTGGAGGTTCCTAAAGTTGCAGCACCTTTGATTTCAGAATTTGCTAATGTGTTTCCGAAAGAATTACCAGAGGGACTTCCACCCCTACGTGATATTCAACATCATATTAACTTAGAGCCAGGGGCTGTGTTGCCTAACAAGCCACATTATTGTATGAGTCCTACTGAGCATGAAGAATTACGGAAACAGGTTGAGGAGCTACATTCAAAGGGGCATATTCGTGAGAGTTTTAGCCCGTGTGCTGTACCTGCCCTTTTAATACCAAAAATAGATGGAACCTGGAGGATGTGTGTCGATAGCTGCGCAATTAACAAGATCATTGTGAGGTATCGTTTTTCAATTCCGAGACTGGATGATTTATTAGATCAATTGAGTGGGGCACATGTGTTTACCAAACTGGACCTGAAGAGTGGGTACCATCAAATTCGTATTCGGCCTGGTGACGAATGGAAGACAGCATTCAAAACGCGAGAGGGTTTATATGAGTGGCTAGTCATGCCTTTTGAGCTGTTAAACACGCCAAGCACCTTCATGAGAGTAATGAACCAAGCCCTGCAACCATTTATTGGTAAGTTTGTCATTGTATATTTTGATGATATCTTGATTTACAGTGCAAACCCCGAGCTGCATATTCAGCACATTCGGGAAGTATTGTGTGTCCTAAGCAGGGAAAGATTTGTTGCGGCAGCAAAAAAGTGTGTTTTTATGATGCCAAAAGTTTTGTTTTGGGGTTATATTATTTCTGGAGAGGGACTACAGGTGGATAAGTCCAAAATTGAGGCAGTGAGGTAGTGGCCCTGACCAAAAACAATTACTAAGGTACGTAATTTTCATGGGTTGGCATTGTTCTACCACTGGTTCATTCCGCACTTCAGTAGCATTATGGCACCTGTCACAGAATGTATGAAGAGAGTCAAGTTTCAGTGGACAACCGAAGTAGAAAAAGGTTTTCAACAAATAAAAGAGAAATTGACAACAGCTCCTATACTTGTCTTACCAAATTTTTCTCAACCTTTTGAGTTACATAGTGACGCCTCCAAAGTGGGCATCGGAGCTGTTCTGAGTCAAGCTAGGAAATCGGTGGCATATTTCAGTAAGAAACTGACGGGGTCTCAAGTTCGTTACAGCACGTACGATATAGAATTCTATGTGGTGGTCTAAGCGGTGGTCTAAGAGGTGAAACACTGGCGACATTACTTATTCCATCGTGAATTCATTCTATACACTGATCATGATTTGTTGCGGCATCTCAATAGCCAAGATAAGATTTTTGCCCGGCATGCTTCATGGTCTGCCTACCTTCAACAATTTACGTTTGTTCTAAAGCATAAAGCATGTGTTACAAACCGAGTGGCTGATGCTCTGAGTCGAAGAGTCAATTTGTTGTCAGCAATGACTGTCCAAGTACCAGGTTTTGACTCTTTTCGTGAATTATTTGATTCTGACCCGTATTTTTCTAAGGTGATGGCTACTGTACGAAAGGGGGAAATTCTGAATTTGTGTTGGTAGATGGTTTTCTATTTTGCGTTCCCAATTGTATTTTGCGTCTGCAAATTATCAAGGAATTACATGGTGAGGGCCATGTGGGCAGAGATCGTACTCTTCAGCTAGTTAAGGTATCCTACTTTTGGCCAAAAATCCAGAAGGAAGTAAAGAGATACGTCGAAAGATGTTGGATTTGTCAATTGTCCAAAGGGAAAGCGACTAACGCAGGTCTGTACATGCCATTACCCAGCCCTACTCAACCATGGACAGATTTGAGTATGAATTTTTTTTTTGGGACTGCCAAGAACCCAATGGGGTTTTGATTCCATCTATGTAGTTGTTGACCGATTTTCCAAGATGGTTCATTTTATTCTGTGCAAAAAAACTACTGATGCTGTAAAGGTTGCCCAATTGTTCTTTCGGGAGGTATATCGTCTTCATGGATTACCTACGACAATTGTTTCTGACCGGGACACTTGATTCCTCAGTCACTTCTAGCGGAGCCTTTGGAAGATGGTCAATACAAGGTTGGATTTTAGTAGTGCATTTCACCCACAAATGGATGGGTAGACGGAGGTAGTGAATCGAGCTCTAGGAGACTTGCTGGGATGTTTGGTAGGGGATAACGTTCGGTCATGGGATCAGAAACTTAGCCAAGCCGAATTTGCCCACAACCATGCTGTCAATAGAAGTTCCGGGTTCAGTCCTTTTTAGGTTGTTTACACATTGGTTCCTCGAAGCCCTCTAGATTTATTGCCTCTGCCTAGCAAGACTAGAATTCATAGTAAGGCTGAAGATTTTGTTCGAGGATTACAGGAAGTTCATCAGCAGGTGCAAGAAAATATGTTACAGTCAGCGGAGAGATACAAGCTGGCTGCTGACAAAAAGCAGCGTCATTTGGAGTTTGACGTGGGCGATTTTGTGTGGGCAGTGCCACAAAGGACAGGTTTGTTATGGGGGAATATAATAAACTTGCTGCTAAGAAGATAGAGCCCCTCGAAATTTTAGAGAAGATTAATCTGAATGCTTATCGCTTGAAGCTTCCAAGCCACATTCGTACTCATGATGTGTTTAATATCAAGCATTTGATTCCTTTTCATGGCGACTCTTCTGATGATGATACTGTAGGAAATTCGAGGACGAATTTTCTCCAACCTAGGGAGAATGATGCAGCAGCAATAGATTACATGGCATTGGAATATATGGAGGGGTGGGATAGGAAAAAGACCAAGGAAAAAGGCCATTTCATTCCTACTAGTCTGGGCGATAGAGTCGGAATGACGTGAAATTTTCACTGTTGATGCGTTTCAGCAAGATCTTCAAAAATCATGACTGTCGTGAGGCATACCCTTTTCTAGCTAAATTCCATCGTTTAGGCCCCGAAAAGGCCGTTTTTGCCGTTTTAGGAAAGTTCCATTTTCGCAATAAATTGAGTTTTCCAAGTCCAAATCGACTTCCATCAATTCCGGGGTGCTTAGGATTCTCAGTAGTTTTAGTTTTTGCATTAATCTCGTTTTTGCCTTTTTGGTAATTTTTCGTTTTAGGGCTCGTTTCGTGTTCTGCAAGGAATACGATTAGGTTTAGGATTTGTTTGTTTTAAATAAAGATGTAGGCCGAAAGGCTAACCAGTTTTTGATTTATAAGATTTAGAGTTTCTCTAATTATCTCCCAATTTCAGTATTCTTCGTGAATCAACGAACTTGAAGCCTAATATTCCGGTATTCGTGCACGAATCAACGGAACTTTAGTAGGTCGTTTTCAATTTGTTTTTTGTAGGTTTTTCTCGACAGAGCTTCCGCTACATCAAATAATGATTCACTTTCTTTGTTGAAAAATACTTTGAATGAATTTCATAAGTAACTTTAGTTTTCAAAATCTATACTCTCATCTCAAAATAGATATATTTTTCTCAAATATGTACCTCCGAACTAGGTTCTCAAATATAACTAATTGATAAAATGTTCTTAAAAGAATAATTCAGTTTTCTTGACTCACTAATTTCTATAAATTATGCTCAAGTATATATATTACTCACCTGGAAATCTTAATTTCTTTAATCTTTATTACAGACTTAATTTCTAATATCTGAATATTCTTTACTAATCTCTTTAAAAGAATAGCTACATTCTCAATTTATATAACTATTTCTTGATATTTCTTATGTAATTAAATATAAATGGTTTTCCAAAACAATATAAATCTACTCTCAGAGATAATCTAATGATATTGTCTTATTTCAAACTTAATGGAAGTAACTTATCCGCATAAGCTATCGCATCCAGTGTTGTTGAACACTTGAACCTTACCTTTTCTTCCTCCTTTAATTCTCTATTTTTCAGCTCTATCATATGTACTGCGTTTTCTTTTATTTTATTTATCTCATCTCTCTCTCTCTTCTGGATTTAGAAACTTTTCTTCTCTCTCAAGCTCTTTGCAGGTTCTATTTTTCTCTCTCCTGTTGCTTATTTTCTCTCTTCTCAGTCGAGTACTTCTTCCCACTCTGTTTTTCGTTCCTTTTTTTTTTTTCTATATAATATATACATATGACACAGCTGCCATCGCTTCAGCACATGCTGAAGCGGGCAGCTGACTTTCACCCATACACAAGACAAGATACAGAACACTGCTTATTTCTTTTCTTTTTTTTTTAAATACATATATATCTAGAACTTGATTTGGGTCTGCTTGGATTGTGAAAATTGGGCCGAGTCTAAACTTCATTGACTTGGGTCAATTTTTTTACAAACATTTTAGTGGGTTGAGTTTATAAAACTGGGTCTTGGGTAATGGGTTTAGACTTGGATATATTTTTTGGGGAACTGGACCTTACAGGAAATGTACGGAATTGCTCGGTTGTGGGATTGTAAATGTAATAATCATGTCTGTAGATATAGTTTGAACAAAAGAGTAACCCATGGCAAGACTGTAAGATTCTCAAACCTAAAGGATGGTTCACAAAAGTTAGGGTCTTCAAGAGCGGGCTAGTTGGGTTGTCACTTAGAGGAACAAAATCATATTTTGGGTTAATGAGAGAACCTCTGTGCAAAAGAAGGCCTGAGACAAAGTAGAGATCAGGGTAGAGGCCGCGACAAAAGTGAGGACTGGAAATGAGAGAGCGCCACTGTTTAGATACAGATTTGCATCAAAAAATAGATTTCAATGGTAATCGAATCAAGATTTCTGTCAAGATATCATCGTTGTCTGCCATGGAATTTGGTATCTCGTTACTATTGACAGATGGCATCTTTGAGAATCTTTTGAAAACTTGGTGGGTGACGAGAATTAGCTGTTCTAGCATGGAGGGCAACAATGTGTGGAGGACGGTGACATGAAAGAGAGGACAGAAGAATCGGTGTGGAGCGCAACGACTTGGTGGCAGACGAGCGACGCTGGCGGCTGTTGTGAACGGAGAATAGCAGGATGAAATCGATGGGCAATGGGAGAGCGACTGTGTGAACGATGATGTTGGGGTGGAATTTTGGGTTTTGGGTTTCTTTTATTTTATATAAGTAATGATAGGTCATTCAAATTATTCATTCAAATGACGTTATATATGAGTTGTAAAAATCATATCACTCAACACCATAATTGATTTCGCAATTTAGATAATCTTGACAACTCATATGTCATGTTAAGAAATAATTTTGGGCAAATATTTTGAACTATTTTGCCCAAATATTTTGTCGTTCATACCCTTTCGAAAATGGCGTTAGGAATTGATCAGGACCATTTTTGGATTGAGAAAAAAGTACTCTTCATGTTTGAGAAACACCGAAAGAATTTGAACTTGACCCTAGAGAGGAACCTGAAGCTAAAAAAGATTAACCGATGGAAGAGGTGATGTTAGATCCTGATGAGCAGAGTAGGATAGTCAAGATAGGGGCAAACCTAAGCGAACACATCAAAGCCAAACTTACCGCACTATTGAGAGATTACAAGGATGTATTCGCTTGGAGTCATGAAGATATGCCCGGGACAGACACAAAAGTGATATCACATTACCTTTCCGTCAATCTGGAGTTCCGACTAGTGTTACAAAAGAGGCGACTGTTCAACCCAGAGAGGAGCACAGCTATCAAGAAAGAAGTAGAGAAGTTGCTCTATGTGGGATCGATAAGGGAAGTCAAGTACCTGGAATGGGTGGCCAATGTAGTGTTGGTTAAAAAGAAAAACAATCAATGGAGAATGTGCGTTGACTTCACAGATCTAAACAAAGCATGCTCGAAAGATAGTTTTCCCTTGCCAAGAATTGACCAGTTAGTAGATGCAACGACGGGACACGAGTTATTAAGTTTCATGGACACTTACTCAGGATACAATCAGATTTGGATGAACAAAGCAGATGAAGAAAAAACAGCTTTCACCACGGATCAGGGATTATATTGTTACAAGGTAATGCCATTTGGGTTAAAGAACGTTGGGGCAACATATCAGAGGCTAGTGAACAGAATATTTGCTCGACAGATCTAAACAAAGCATGCCCGAAAGATAGTTTTCCCTTGCCAAGAATTGACCAGTTAGTAGATGCAACAGCGGGACACGAGTTATTAAGTTTCATGGACGCTTACTCAGGATACAATCAGTTTTGGATGAACAAAGCAGATGAAGAAAAAACAGCTTTCACCACGGATCAGGGATTATATTGTTACAAGGTAATGCCGTTCGGGTTAAAGAACGTTGGGGCAACATATCAGAGGCTAGTGAACAAAATATTTGCTCGATAGATCGGGAGAAACATGGAAGTCTATGTAGATGACATGTTGACCAAGAGCATCATAGCGGAAAAGCATTCAGAAGATTTGAAGGAAACTTTCGACGTCATAAGGAAATATAAGATTAAGCTTAACCCGAATAAGTGTGTGTTCAGGGTACCATCGGGAAGGTTTTTGGGTTTTCAGGTCCATCAAAGAGGAATCGAGATAAACCCCGAAAAGATCAAAGAATTAGAAGAAATGGCCTCACCGAAGACACTGAAGGATGTGCAGAAACTGACAGGATGTCTCGCCTCGCTCAACCGGTTCATCGTAAAATCAACAGACAGGTGCGTCCCATTCTTTAGAGCAACAAAATAGGAGAAATGACTCGAATGGAGCGAGGAATATGAAACAGCCTTCCAGAAGTTGAAAGACTATTTGGGATGAGCACCCATTCTCTCGAAACCAATAGTCGGGGAAACCTTGTACTTGTACCTCTTGGTCACAGAGGTGGCAACGAGTTTAGTACTGATTTGACTAGAGGAAGGAGTGCAAAAGTCAGTGTATTACACAAGCAAGGCCTTGCTACCAACCGAAACCAGGTACTTACCAGCTGAGAAAGTAGCTCTCACACTGATCACGGTGGCAAGGAAATTGAGGCCTTATTTTCAAGCACATACGATAGAGGTATACACTGACTGTCCACTAAAACTTATCATACAAAAACCAGAACTATCGGGAATGTCTGACCAAATGGCAGTAGAGCTAAGTGAATTTGACATCAAATACACCCCAAAGGCAGCAATCAAGGGGCAGGCGGTGTTAGATTTCGTAGCAGAATTCACTGAGCCAAATGTCGAGGTAAGAAGAATGATGGAAGGTGAACAAGTGAATAATTTTCAGTGGAAGTTACATGTAGATGGGTCATCAAACACCCATGGCAGCTGGGCAGGAATAGTCATAACAACCCTAGAGGGGGACGCTATGGAGTGTGCCATGAGGTTTGATTTCAAGGCAACCAACAATCAGGCCGAGTATGAAGCTCTATTGGTCGGCTTAAGGGTGTGCATAGCATTGGGAGTAGATGAGTTGGAAATTTTCAGCGATTCACAGGTAGTGGTTAACCAGGTACTAGACGAGTACCAAGCGAGAGATGAGCACATGATAACTTATCTGGACCTTGCAAAAAGATTGCTCAGAAGATTCAAGAAATACAAAGTCACTCAGATCCCTCGAGAAGAAAACGAAAAGGCAGATGCCTTATCCAAATTAGCATCAGCTACTACTTGTATCAGGTCCAAAGCAATACCGGTGGCACACCTGACCAAGCCAAGTACAACAGCCCATGGAAATCATGATAGCATAAATCCAACCAAGTCTAGATGACTGGACGACTCAGCTCAGGAGATACTTGGAAGAAAACATATTACCAGAAGATACCGCAGAAGCCAAGCACATCAAATACAGATCAACCCGGTACACAATTATGAATGGCGAGTTATACAGGAGAGGGTTTTCGAAAGCATTGCAAAGGTGTGTCGCTGGGAAGAGGCCAACCAGATCCTAAAGGATATTCACAGTGGGGTATGTGGAAACCATACTGGGGGTAAAAGCCTAGCACATAAAGTACTTAGGCAAGGGTTTTACTGGCAGACCTTGTTTGCCGAAGTGTAACAATTCGCAGAAAGATGTGAAACATGCCAAAGGATAGCCAACGATATTCAGCAACCTCCAGAGCTACTCAGGAGCTTAACATCCCCTTGGCCATTTGCCATGTGGGGCCTCGACCTTATAGGACAAATGCCCACAAGATCCAAAGGAGGAGCAAAGCATGTGATTGTGGCAGTTGACTATTTTACCAAGTGGGTAGAGGCAGAAGCACTCGTACACATCACTGAGGCAAACACTACCAATTTTGTCAAAAAGAACATATTATACAGGTTTGGGATCCTGAGTACCATCATAACAGACAATGGAACCCAATTTGACAATAACAAATTCAGGGAGATGTGCGAAGAACACAAAATTGCAAACTATTATGCCTCGCCTGCCCATCCTCAAACCAACGGCCAGACTGAAGCAGTAAATAAGGTGATCAAACACACGCTGAAAGCTAAGTTAGAGGCAAAGAAGGGCAGCTGGGCGGACAAGCTACACGAGGTTCAATGCGCATACCGAACAACTGCAAGGTCGTCCACAAAGGAAACCCCTTTCTCACTAGCTTTTGGAATGAAAGCCGTCATCCCTGCAGAAACAACTTTTACCTCTCCCAGGGTTTAGTTATACAACCCAGAGCACAACGTCAACATGCTGCTACAGAATTTAGATGAACTAGAAGAAGTCAGAGACAAAGCACAAGTAAGGAACGCAGCATACCAGCAAAGAGCCGCAAGGTATTACAACTCCTACGTCCGCGTGCGTAAATTTCAGCTCGGCGATTTGGTACTGAGAAGGGTGTCCCTAAACACCAAGGATAAAGCATCAGGATCCCTAGCCGACAAATGGGAATGATCATACGTCATTGATGGAATAGTAGGACATGGAGCCTACATGATTGCCTGACCAGGGGGTGGTTTAGTGCACCGACCATGCAACGCACAATACTTGAAGATCTTCTATCCTTAAGGGACCCATCCCATTTCCTTTTTGTTTTTCTGTAATTTGCATATTTAAATATTTCTAGGCTCCTAGTTGTTTGATTTTTTGAATATTCAGTTTCTAATAAAAAAGATTATTTGCTGAATTCATGTTCAAATCAGCTATGTTAAACCAAAGATTCCTCTGCAAAGACCTCTGTAAACAGAGTGGTCATCCAGAGACCAACCAAAAATTCTTAAATGAAAAATTCGGGCGCCATGAAATTGCGAAAGAGCGGACGGATAGTGCCCGAGGGGTGGAAAAGCTGAAATAGTGTGCCCACTTAGTTAAAAAACGCACCCCTTAGCAAAAAGGCAAAAAGGCTGGTGAAAACGCACCCCTTAGCAAAAAGGCAAACCCGGGGCACCAGTATAACTAGAAAACTACTCGGGGCGCCACCAGAAAGGCTGGTGAGATGCGCAGCTATGTTGGTCGGTACACACCACCCCAACGATTCGGTAAACCCTTGCATAGACAAAACCAGGAGACGTCCTAGGTAACATGTGCAAGGACCCTAGTGTATGGTCGTGGTGAGCCTCGACGTAACACCGGGGTAAAAAACTTAAAATAAAAGATTAAAACCCGATTGCCAGTTAATAAGATACTCGGCTAAATTGAAAGGTGAACGGAGCAATTATTCCTATTGTCAGTTAATAAGATACTTGGCTGAGATGAAGGGTACTCAACAAATATTCGACAAGGATTTCCGATGTGATAATTTATCAGTTCAAAGAGATTCCCAGCCGAATACAAGCTGCCAAATCAAGTAAACTCATACAAATTCTACTCATCCCATTTGCATTTATATTTGTCATGCAGGAAAAAGGTATCTTAAGATAGCAGAACAAAAAACATGGAGCAAAGAATGTATATAGATATAATCAAAGGTATATACAAAATTCATTACAAAAATAATAAAAAGTCAAAAGTCAAGAAGATGTCGTTGGGGGTTGTGAACTGCTCCCGCCGATACCCGGATTAGGCTCCATCACATATTCATCTAAGAGGCTGTCATTAGAGGGCCACAAGATCTCGTCCCATCCATGCACTATAGTCTCTTCTAGGCACAGGCCCAGGCCCAACATCAGGATCCTCACCATTAATCCCTGCCTTTTGACAGGCATGGAAAGTAGAGAAGGCCCTGGCAGTAGGAACCTCTAGATGCATGAGATGTGGCATCTTCCCCTTACTTCGGCAGTATGCACGCCACTCCTTCATCTGGATCCGGAGAGATTCCAGAGATGTATCCACATGCTTCTTAATTGAGAGGCCCAGTTAGTCCTAGCCCAATTAGTTACCTTGTTTTTCATCTTGAAGAACTCTCCAGCCGAGACCATCCCTCGTTGAAACTCTCGGAGAAGCAAGGCATCATAAGCCGGAGACCTATATCTCCAGCTCCAGCCTAGCCTCCTTCGATAGGGATTCGACGGTTAGAGCCTAGTGTTCTAAATCTTTGATCTTGCCCTCATAGGATGACTTAACCTCTTCCGCTTTTTGCTCAGCTTGGAGCATTGCTTCCTGAGTAGAAGATAGCAAGTCCTTCAGGTTTTTGACCTCATCAACGGCAAGAGAAGTCTTTTGCTCAGCTTCCATCTGACTCGCCAAACACCGGTCCATGAATTCTTGATTTACTCTAATCTTCTTCTGGCAAGCTGACTCGATCCGAGCACAGCCATCTTCACTCTATTTCAATTGGGCCTCCAAGCGCCTTATTCTGTTAGCTTGGGCACTGCTAGCTTTACAGGCTTCCAACATCTCAGCTACCATCTGCAACCAAATAACATAAAAACAAAGTGAATTGGCAAAGAATCAGAGAGATAACAAGAAGTCTGATTAAGAATTACTCATATAGGAAGCACTATTGAAGAAGTTATGTAGACGATTTGAAAAAGAGCCAACCCTTAAGCGGCTCCAGCTATCCTACCCTATATAGGCATGGCCTGAAGCCATAGCCTTCAACATGGCCTAGAGGGTAGGCTCACTAGGTTGGATCGATAGACCTAGACCGTCAACACCGACTTCAGGCAATCTGGTGGTCGATGTTGCCCGAGGAGAGCCAATAAAATCCCCAACATTAGCCCTTGCTTGATCACGGGGGGTAGTTCGAATCACTGTTTCTTTAACCCTAGCGCCAACCTCATTGTTTGAGGATAAGTCAACATATGTGACTACCCGAGGAATTTTTAGGGCAGGACAACCGGATGAGAATGAAGTCTTCCTTTTTCCAGATTGCCTCTTACGTGTATCCAAATCGGCAACAGGATCTTCCATTCCCGTGTCAAGATCTTCCATTCCAGCACCATCCCTAACAGTTGGAGAAAGGATAGGAGTTAGCTCGACAAGGGTCGGAATCTCAGAAGCCACTACATTAAAAGGCTCCCGAACCCTTTCACCACCTTAGGGCATAGCAGCTGCTCCGTCTGCAGCAGAACCCCCTTCCTCATTCTGCTCGCTCTCCTCCTCACCCGCATTATCCTTAGCACGAGATGGAGAAATCCCACGAGAAACTGAATCAGCTGGCCTAGAAGGCTCACCAATTTTTTCTTTTCCCTTGAGCCTCAAAAAACTGGCAGGATCCCCCATCTGGGCAGCCGCCTCGTCTGCAACACGATCACCAGGATCATGTATGTCCTCCGCCAGATTTGGCCCCTCATCAGGACCCCGAGTCTCCTGTGACACATACTCAGGAATGCCTTCATCAACCTCTTCCTCGGGAGGATCTTCAGGTGAACTCTCGTTAGAATCACCTTGTGGAGGAGCTATCCCAGCCTCATTTTGGCGCATAACCTCTTTTCGGCTTGCCTCAACAACGGACTTCATCCGGCGCGCTTGAACGTCACATACAATGTCTACATCGAACACTGAGGAAAAACGAACTCATGTTAGTAAGCCGACCTAGCAAGAAGTGAGTTTAAAACAATAAAAAAAATAAAAAATAAAATCTCACGGCTTCGTCGACAAGCAGAAATCTGAGGGAAAAGGCGAGCTTTAATCATTTTATCCTCATCGAAAAAGTTATGACTTGCCTCTTTTCTCCAAAGGTCGTACGGCTGCTCAGGCCAGGTTTACGAGTTCACCATCTGTAAAAGAGAGGGTCGCTCGATTCTAGTTCTCAGGTGAACAAAAATATCGGGGAACCTTGTGTGTCACCCGAACACCGTCAAGATCAAAAGAGATCGATTGACCCCAACGATTGCCAACAAAAAACCAACTATTCTTCCAGAATTTGTTTGAAGAAGGGAAGCCCCAGACGAACCAATTCATCTTTTCATCAGTGCTCAGCTCGACCTGCCTACGGACTTCCACGTCCTTCGGTATCCAATTCCCGGGTTGGGTCGAAAGGAGAAAATAGATTCCAGTCTTCCCTAATTGCCTCAATGAGTAGAAATGCCTAATCTCGTAAAGGGTAAGGGGTGGCCGCTTCATCCTATGCCACATGTGCCACATGCACATTAAAATCCGATAGCTATTCGGAGTCAACTAAGCTGAGGCAAGCTGAGCTTCTGCTAGAAACAAAGCAATAAAAGGTTGAAGTGGGAGTGTTACACCATAAGTAAGCATTGCCCCATAAATTGCTACCATGCCTGGTGAGGGGTTTCATGCAGCGCGACCATCGGCAGGGCTCAGCGTAATGAGGTCGTTGTCCAAGTCAAACTGACTTTTATATTTAAAGAGTTCCTCAGGACTGACCACATTTGGCTCAATGTCATTGGCACATACTCGCTCAGAAGAAAAAACGATACGGGTTGCTCTATGCTCTTCCTCCACATCGCTCTCACGTAATCTCTGAGAACCAATACGGCTCTCTCGAGAGTGAGAATCTTTATACACCTTTCGTTTGCTCAGTAGCTTTCCTATTCGTTTCCACGGGCGTGTATCACTACGAGCAGAAACAGAAGGATCAGACTGAACCTCAGATTGAAAAGATTCAGGGTCTAAAGAATCAGAAACTTGAGGAACTTCGGAAGCAAGAGGAACTTTAGAAGCAGTAGGAACTTCGCGGAAGAGCTCCGAAACGTCAGCGTTCAGGAAGTGAGGTTGATCGAAAAAAGGGTTTCCTAGTAACCTGTGAACAACCGTAGCAGTAAGAGTATCGTTTCGCTCAATAGTAGTCATTCCAATAGTAAAAAGACAATATCTAGCTTCAAAATCCATGAGAACTAACCTTAAAAATCCATGATTCAAATTAAACGAGGATGATGAAACCCCACTGATGTTTAAAATCGTGTTATAAAAACCTAACTCGCAATTGCACGAATCGTGAGATAAGTACAGCGACAAGTAGGGATCATTCCCAAGGGGAAAAAGTGATTTACTAGTTAAACTAGTTCTAATTCAAGCTAAGCAATTAACAGTATCCAAAAGAGTTGAGATTGATTGATTGAAGATTAATTAAAACTAAATTAAACTAAGAAAACAATTAAAAAGAATATGTGAATGTGATCAAGAGGTAAGAGGACTAGGTCATCAATGCTCCCTAACTACGTTTACTCAATGCTTCGAATTGACTTGATAAAAGATGTAACTCAAGTTAAGGGTTCGTTCTTATCTTATTTAAGATTGTTACCGTATGATCCTGGGATGAATCAAGTGTTCTCAATTGTAATTTAATTTAACTCAAAAACTTGAGATATAAATCACAACCAAAAACCCATTAAGCAAAAGAACAAGTGAACCAAAATTGCGTCCCAAAAACTTGGGGTTGCTAATTTTATCCATTCAATTGAAGATTGGTTGAGAATGGTGAAACCCACGCGCATCTCAACCATTAAATCATCAAAAACCCTAAATTCATACCTAGCATAAAACTATGAATCAACAAGAATAAAGAATTATGATATGGGATGAATTGAATGAATCAAAACTTGAATTAAGAAAATATAATCAATTCTAACAAAGAGTATTCATAGAGGTTCACATTGACTCCCTAGTATGGAGTTAGTTACACATATCAGAAATAAAGAAACAAGAGGGGAAAAAGATAAAACCCATTGAAAAACTTCAACAAATTCTTCAAATCTCCGATGTTGGCAACTCCTTCGTCTTCGAATCTTCTATGTGTAAAGGTGGATTAAGGAATTGTGTGATGAGTTGTGAGTGACAAGGTGAGGTGTAGAATGTCTGAAAGTGGAGGTCCGAGCTAGAGAGCAGCCTTAAAGACACCTCAACATATATATAGGCCTCCCAAACCCAGACGCAAAAAGACTCCTTATTCAGGACAAATTCACCAAACCGCTGCCATTACCACTGACAAAGCCGCAGCGGTATGGGCAGCGGTTTTGACGATTCACGAGCAAACGCTGTGGTCATGGCAGCGACTTGACAGTGCCTTGGGCAACGTCACCTACTATTTTTAGACCGCTGTTGCATCGCTGCTAATTAATTGGGAGCGGTCTTGACAGCACTTTGAATATTTGCACGAAAGCCCCTGAAGTCTTATAAAATAGCACTTTTTGCCTGATATTCTTCAAATTATTCATCTGGATCCAAAATCCTGAAAATGCTCACACACACACATTAAATCCCAAAAAGACCCGAGAAACAAGCAATTGATTGGAGGAATGGGGATAAAAAACAAATACAATAAATGACTGATCACCCACATTAATGAGGAAAACGATGAGCAAGAACAAGTTGTAAATAAAGAGTTAAGCGAAGGTTAAATATTTTTTCCAAATAGACCAAGCTCAGTGCATTCGACTCAAATATTTAATGGGGTATTGTTATAGGTAAAAATTGTCATAGAAGACATGCCATCGTAGTAAGTGGATCAGCATAGCCACATAAGCAGAGAGTTAAAAGAAGTCAACCTAGGGAACAACACCTCCCAAAGATGAGTTACTCGACACCAATAAAGGCAAACAAGATCAGAGCCGAGTAAGACAACTCGGGCAACAAAACCTACTCGGACACACTCGGCGCCTAACAAAGAAGATACACTACAAACCTTCACCTTTCAGGCGTAAAGACAGAATCAGCGACTGGCAGCCCTAGAGTAACAATGGTACAGCTACCCAGAATCCAAAAAGGAAACAGACAGGTTCTCCGCGTATAAGGAAATTAGAGTCCTACCCAAATTCGGATCCAACTAAATTAGAGCACGTTGTAAATACAAAACAGGAAAACAAGTCCTAAAAGGACCCCTAGCCACCCGCAACTTATGGACCACGACATCAAACCTTAGCGTACCTACAAACCCTAATATCACCATGTATAAATACCCCTACAAAACACAAAGAGAGGGGTACGTGAGAAATTAACTAGAGAGACCAGAGTGTGTATTTTCGCAATAATTATAGTGAATTTGGCTATGTTGCTAAGGCAACAACCCGTGGATGTTTCTCCGATCATCGGAGTTTTATCACGTATTTGGTGTCTTTTGTCGTTAACTCTTTCATTCCCATTTTTTCGTTCATAATTACAGGTTTTTTTGCTGAGATAAACTGTTAACTGATTGACTACAAAAAATCACCGTCAACAAGTGTTTACAATAAAATCCCACAATTCCTTTCTTTCATTTTCAACATTAGCTGCATATACGTTACAAACAACCATGGAATGTTTCAGATTCTGAAGCTCCCCTTCAAGAATAATGCAACGGTTATTTGAAATACAAGACCTGACCACAAAGCTGACTTCGTTCCACAAGACAATCAAACCCCCCGCTCTGCCTATTGCATCCACACCCACACCCCTAGTAAGCACCTGACCACCCAAATACCAAATTACTCTCTTGTCAAAGCCCTATAATTTTGACTCTTGAATAAATAGGAAAATAGGATTATGTCTTCTAACCAAACTTCTCATCAACCTTCTCTTCTCCATCCTACCCAAACCTTTAGCATTCCAAGAGATAACTAACATAAAAAGAATTGACTCTAAAAAGAATTGACTCCAAAAAGAAAAATGAAAAACAAAAACCTTATTACTTCAGCTTGTCCACATCTTCCCTCTCTCTTGACACTAAGATATCAATCATTTCTTGCTCTTTGCCATTGAAATCAATTCCAAGCGCTGATCCCACCTCAATAACTTTCGTCACTTCCTCTTTAACGAACCACGGCTCATTGTCCCTTGAAGAATCCTTGTTATTCAAGACCTGACCACAAAGCTGACTACGTTCCACAAGACAATCAAACCCCCCGCTCTGCCTATCTCATCCACACCCACACCCCTAGTAAGCACCTGACCACCCAAATACCGAATTACTCTCTTGTCAAAGCCCTATAATTTTGACTCTTGAATAAATAGGAAAACAGGATTATGTCTTCTAACCAAACTTCTCATCAACCTTCTCTTCTCCATCCTACCCAAACCTTTAGCATTCCAAGAGATAACTAACATAAAAAGAATTGACTCCAAAAAGAAAAATGAAAAACAAAAACCTTATTACTTCAGCTTGTCCACATCTTCCCTCTCTCTTGACACTAAGATATCAATCATTTCTTGCTCTTTGCCATTCAAATCAATTCCAAGCGATGATCCCACCTCAATAACTTTTGTCACTTCCTCTTTAACGAACCACGGCTCATTGTCCCTTGAAGAATCCTTGTTATTCAAGTTGATACAACGAGCCACACTTTCTTCGACAACTCTAGCCATCTCATCGTCTAAATTCCAAGTAACCCTATTCACAATCTGAAATTCCCTTAAGCAATATAGTGTAATATATACCTAGAGGGGGGGTGAATAGGTATAGGCCCAAATTCTTCCAATATACAAAAAATATGCGGAATACAACAATTAAAAGCACACTTGATGAATCTTAACAATTGAATTGATTTAACCAACACATGTGAAAATCAATATACAAGTAATGCAATCAATACAAACATATGGAAGATAAAGAAACATAAAAACGAAACTTGACACAAGTATTTTTACGTGGTAAAACCTCGAAGAGGAAACATCCACGGGTTGATACCACAACCACCGGCAAAGCAATTCACTATACGAAAAGGACTTACACACTCAAGCTATCAACACATGATATCCGCTCAAGCTATCACCTCCTAATCTACCCTCGGGCAAGTGAACTACCAAGCCTACTTCCTATCCGAGATGTGTCCTACACCTCTAGAAAGTAATTTCCTATCCAAGACGCTCACGTCTCTAGGAAGATTTCTTGCTTGACTATCCTAGTCCTCCCGACTCTAATCAAGACTTCTTGCTTGGCTATCCGGAACACTTTCCTAGCCAAGACTTCTTGCTAAAGACAAAGCTTCACTCACTTTGCAAAAGACTTCAACCTTTCACAAAGCAATGATCTATGTGATGCAAATGATGCAAACACAAGCAAATAGAGCAAGTAGATCAAACACACTTTATGAAGAATTAGATTTGCAAAAATCAAGCTCACAAGCAAATGTAGCTAATTCTTATGAACAAGTGATTAGAAATATAGATTAGACATTCAAAGTCATTCACAAAAATATCTAGAAACCTAAACATGTCAAACAAAGCTAGAGTAACAAATTTTCAATAGAAATCACAAAACTAGCTTTGAAATCAAGTGAGCAAGTTAACACTTGAAATCCACAACATATTCAATCCAAACAAGAACTAGATTTACATGGTAGATAGCACAATCAAAAATCCTAGTTCATGAACATGTGACAAAAACCTAGAAATCAACAATCAAGCTTAAGAACAAAAAGTATTTCTAGAATCAATATCAAAATAGGTCAAGTTTAGCAATATATGTTCAATTGAAATCAAATGGCTAAAACTCAACAATCAATAGATCAACCACCCCTAGAATATGATCTAACAACATTTTAAACACATATCATCTATCAATTAGGAAGATTAAAAGAGATGATCAAAAGATAAAGTGAGAAGAAGAAGTTTCACATACAAAAGTTAAGTCACGTACTGAAATCAGATCACTGGGAAAAATGACAAACTCAAATGGCTCTGAAAATGCTTGGGGTTTGTATCTCTCTTCAAGACCAACAATTTTGGTTTTTTAATCACTTAATTCGGAGTTGAAATGAGAGAGATATGATCAAAATAAGAAATCAAAAAATTGTAAAGAATTATGCACGGGATTTCGAATATAAATGGAGGGAAAAGAGATGGAGAAGAGAGAGGATGACGTGAGTCAATCAGAGGCTGCCACATCAGCACCCCGTGGGGGGCACATGGGCCACACAGGACTAAAGGGGTGCTCTGGCCGTGGGCCCCACGGCCTCCACACGTGGTGGCCAATGCATGGCCTTTGGCCATGCTTGCCTCTCGCGCGCTCCCTCACGTTCTTCAACCGTATCTTAGGCATCCGAACTCCGATTTTGAATCCGTTTTTGGATTACAAACCGTAACTTCCTCACGCACGACTATGACTATAAAAATTTGAAAAATGGTTGAGAAATCATCTCAGAAAATGATGATGAAGTCAACTCAACAAATGAGAAAGCAAAGTAGCGTAGCTACATCGTTTGGACTCGAAACGTTATGAATGAGTAACCGAAACGACCGGGACTCAATAAGGAATCAAATAAGAACATGTTCAAGTCTAAAATACAAGAAACACAAACAAATAAACACAAATTCACACAAGTATGCCATATCAAAGAGATAGTCATGAAACATGCAAATCTACAATGTTTGTCTATTAGAGACCAATGCATGAGCATACTAAGAAGTGTATGAATGTGTTATACCAAATGTTTGCACTACAATACAGGGACACACATGTATGAATTGTATGTGTGTGCGCTTATGCCTTGCAAGAGGAAGAAGTATCTCGATACCTTAGCATCCAAATAAAAACATTTCCTCTTGAAGACAAACTTTGCATGCGACGTTGCTTTCCTTCTTTGAAGCTTGATCTAATCATGAAACACCTAAGCAACTAAGCAATACAAATAAAGAGAGTTTTGCAATGGAATCAAGCCAACAAAAATCTAGGATCTTACACAATCTGTTAACTGCCAAAAATGGCAGGGTCCAAAGAAGAATTTTACATTCATGCCAGCGATTATTTAAAGTAAAAGGACACTATAAAGAGTATCAAGCTTCCCCGAGAAGAAGCTAGACTAATATGTCCAGGTACACCGCTGCTGCCTTATCTGGTATCCCGGTACCCGATATCCTGATACACAAGGAATACAAGTACCATGACCCAACAGGACATAGGGTACCTTGGTACCTCGGTACCTCGACCAGTCTCCCAAGCACTGGAAAATCGAGTTGAAAGGAAGACTATCAAGGAGGAGTGATAATGCCTATTTCTACACTTTATGTAGCCCCGTTTTACCTATCATTTGCCTTCGTTCTCCGGGTAAAACCGGTATTTTTAATGTTTAATTGAGCTTGTGCAGGCCTCTTCAGCAATCAAAGGGAAACTGAGCTAAGTTGGGCAACATTGGAGCAAAAGGGAGCAGTTGAGGAGCTGAAGAAGGAATCAGCGCTGGACGACCAGCGCCTACACCAGCGCCACACCGGCGTAGCTTAGGCAGAAACACGCCGCTGGTCGTGTGCTGGACTGACGCCCCTCGGATTGGTGCTGGACTACCAGCGCTACACCAGCGCCACAGTGTCCAGCTCAGATTTTTCTAGGTTTTCGTGCCCTAATTTCATACACTATAAATACCTCACTTCAGCTCTGTTCAAGACACCTCTTGCACGACCTTAGAGCTCCAAAACACCTCCACTTCACTTCCAAACTCCCAAGAACACTTCTTTCATCCAAATCCTTCACCAAATCACTCACATCCTTCATCAAATCATCACCCAAACTCATTTCTCACCTCACCACTTCACTTCCTCACCAAAACCCACCATAAAAACCACATCTTGGAGCAAGAAAAGGGCAAGAAGAGAAGAAGCTTAGCACAATCAAGCAAGAGAGGAGGAGTTCTCCAATTAGTTTACTCTAAACCTTTCTCTCTTTACTTTTATTCATCTTTGAGTATGGCTTGTATTTATTACTCATATTTGGTAGTCATTTGTTGTATTATGAACTAAACTTCCTTGGCTAAGGCCAAGATGAAGCCTTTCCCATGAATTGTTAATCAAGGCCATCAATTTATCATTTATTGCTTGTGTTGTGTATGCTCATTTCATGTTCTTAATCATTATTGAATGTCTAGCTAGCATTTAATAATTGTTTGGATGTTGTGTGAAGTACCAAGAGGTGAAGCACACAACGTGCTCGATGAAATGTGTGATAGAGGTTGGTAAGATAGAAATATGCAATGCTAGCCTCTAGGATTCAATTTGTGTGCCATGAAACTTAATGAATTTATATGTAGTTCGGATAACCATTGAGAAATAGGTTGTTGGTGCATATAAATGTTGTCTTTATCACTTGAGAGAGGTTAGAGACAAATTTAGGGTGTCACGAATCTATACACACTTGCATACTTTATCTTAATGATGTGCCAAAAATTGATGAGAATTGGATAGGTGGATTCATGGTCTTAGCCTAATTTCCCATAAGAAATACAATCACTTGCTTGTGTTTGGCTTGTTTTAGTTTGTTTGCTTGCCTAGTTTAAATTATTGCATTTTAGTTTATGTTTAATTTAGTTGAAGTTGAGTAGTATAATTTCATCATCATATATTTGTTTGTCTAGATAGTAATTGAATCAATCAATTGTGGTATTCAATATATCAATCCTTGTGGGACGAATTCTATTCATCATTTTACTACTCCTACGGCTCCGTACTATTGCGGGTGCTCATTTAGTAGTGGTCAATTTTTGGCGCCGCTGCCGGGGATTGAGCGGTTTATTGATATCACTACTAGTTGGTTTATTACTAATTTAGATCTTTTACTTGTGTTTATTTCTTTGTGTTTGTAGGCGGTTGCTCTTGTATGCATCATTGTACAAGGAGCAACAATTTACAGGACTTGCATTTTGATCCGGATATAGAAAGGACGGCCCGAAGGAATAGAAGGAACCGGAGGCAAGCCATGGATAGGGACAACGAGAATCACGATCCGATACCACCCGCAGCCCAAGAGGGGCAACATGCACAAAATGAGCAATTTGGAGGGGATGATAGAGTCATGAGGGACTACGTCATGCCAAGGGTGGATCAAAACTTGTCACGGATCCAACTTCCGGCCATCAATGCCAACAATTTCGAGATCAAGTCCCGTGTCTTTCAACAATTGGCGATGATGGGGCTATTTAATGGCAAGCCCACGGATGATCCAAACGAGCATTTGAGGAATTTTGATCAAATTTGCTCGACCTTCAAAATCAATGGAGCTTCGGATGATGCAATTAGGCTAAGGATTTTTCCATTCTCATTGACTAGCCGAGCCAAGTCTTGGTATGATGCACTCCCACCAAGGTCGATTGGTAGTTGGGATATGTTGGCTCAAGCTTTCCTCTACAAATACTTCCCTCCCGGAAGGGCGGCTCAACTAATGAATGAAATCCATGAATTCTCCCAATACGAGGCGGAGACCTTATATGAAGCTTGGGAGAGGTACAAGGAGTTGCTTAGGAAGTGTCCATGCCACGAAATGCCAAAGTGGTCGATAGTGGAGAAGTTTTATCGGGGTATGAACTTAGCCACTCGCCAATTTGTGGATGCTTCGGCGGGAGGCTCTTTGATGAACAAGTCGATGGATGCGGCTTATGACTTGATTGAAGACATGTCCATTGCAAATAGTCATTGGGGTAGCAATAGGAAGGCACCGAAGAAAGCACCCAGAATGTTGGAGGTTGATCAAGTGACCGCATTGCAAGCACAAATTGATGCCTTGACAAGACAATTAAGCAACATGGGAGCAAGTTCTAGTACGGCCCAAGTAAAGGTGGTGAGTTGTAGCTTATGCTTGGGACCTCATGAGAGCGTGGATTGTCAAGCGGGGAACCCTTTTGCTTCCGGACCTTCGGAACAAGTTTCTTTTGTGAATTACAATAGAAACTTCAACAACCAACCAAGACTCCAACATAATCCCTACAACAACAACTACAACCCCCTTTCAAAATATCACCCTAACTTCTCATGGAAAGATAACCAAAACACTCTCCAACCCGAAGCCAACCTTAAACCACCCGGATTCCACCAACCTCACCAACAAAACTACCCTAACCAAGCCCCGAACAACCAAGTGGAGAGAAAGTCAAACCTAGAGGAAGCATTCTCTAAATACATGGGCAAGTTAGACACTAGAATGGAGACCCAAGACTTAGCCTTAAGGAAGCTTGATACGAAGATTGACCAACTTGCTCAACATTCACAAGCCTCGATCCAAAACCTAGAAATGCAAGTCGGTCAACTAGCTAGGGGACAACAAGGAAGACAACAAGGAACATTGCCAAGCGACACGGTGATCAATCCCAAAGAGCAATGCAAGGCAATTTCTTTAAGAAGTGGGAGAATGGTTGAACAACCGGAAGAAGTTAGCAAAAAGAAGGATGAAGTGGTTGGAGAAGAAGTGATCGAAGAGGCAATTGAAGAAGAGATTGTTGAGGAGAACAAAGAGGAAGATAACCCATCCAAGACATCTTGTGATCCACCCCCACCACAAGTCAAAGCATATGTGCCTCCAATTCCATATCCCAAAAGGTTGAGGAAACACAAAGATGCCCACCAATTTGCAAAGTTCTTGGAGGTGTTCAAGAAGCTCCATATTAATATTCCATTTGCCGAAGCCCTAGCTCAAATGCCCACTTATGTCAAGTTTTTGAAGGACTTACTTTCCAACAAAAGGAAGCTTGAAGAGTTTGAAACGGTGGCACTAACGGAGGAATGTAGTGCTATTTTGCAAAACAAGCTCCCTCCTAAGTTGAAGGATCTGGGCAAATTCACCATACCATGCACCATTGGAACCTCGGAATTTAGCAAGGCCTTGATCGATTCGGGGGCAAGCATAAACTTGATGCCCTATTCGGTGTTCAAGAAGTTAAATGTTGGAGAAGTGAAGCCTACACATATCACTCTCTAATTGGCGGACCGGTCAATCAAATATCCTAGAGGAGTGATGGAAGATGTTCTTGTGAAGGTGGATAGCCTATACTTTCCGGTGGATTTTATCGTCTTGGAAATGGAGGAGGATGTAGAGATACCTCTTCTTTTAGGAAGGCCGTTTTTGAAAACGGCGGGTGCTTTAATTGATGTAAGAGATGAGAAGATGACCTTGAGAGTTGGTGATGAGCAAGTGGTGTTTGATATGTCTAAGGCAACCAAAAGGGCATTGGACATGGGTGATTGTTATAGAGTGGATGTGGTTGAGCCCATGATACAAGAGTACGTGAAAAAGGAGAACCCCAAGGAGCCACTTGAAGCGTGTATAATGCATGGAGTGATGGAGGAAGATGAGAACTTGGAAGTTGAAGAATGTGCCAAACAACTCAACTCCTTACCCTTGAGGACATTTAGGGGAAGATGGCACTTTGAAGAACTTGGTGTGGGAAAGCCAAAACTCCCACCATCTATTGAGAAGCCTCCTACTCTAGAGCTCAAGCAATTACCATCTCACTTGCGGTATGCTTTCTTAGGAGATGCATCAACACTAGCGGTAATAATCTCGGCGAGTTTGTCCAAGATTGAAGAGGAGAGCAGCTCGATCATGAAAAAATTGGATTGGTTAGTGGGGGCATTCAAAACTAGTCAGACCAACCAAACTCGCATGGAAGGAAAGATTGATACCCTCGTTCGGAATTGGGGTGATTACTCGCATGAGCAGCGGGAGCAGGATGCCGAAATTGAGGATCTTAGGTCTAACGTGGCTGCTTTGAGAACCCAGCTTGGTGTTCAGTCATATCAGAGGAGAGAGCGCCACAGGAGGCCACCACCACCACCATCTGACAGTGCCCCGCTGCTGATTATGTGCCTGACGATATGACGCCTGCAGACATTGAGAGGATGAGGAGAGGCCAAGGTTCAAGGGAGCAGGATTGACCGATGCCTACCATTTCATGCCACCATTTGCTCCATTATTATCCTCTCTCTTTAGCTTTTATTTTCATGGATGAATGCTTAACTGGATAGTTGTTTTTATTTTGGTTTTTCGCTCATCTTTTGGATTTTGGCACTTGTAGTTACTTTTTGCATGCTTTTATCTCGGATTTTATAGTTTCCAGTATTAGACTTCTATATTTTTGCTTTTATTGCCTTTTACTTGCCCTTTATTTTGCTTTATTTACCTTTGCTTTTATTTAGTTTTAAATTGCGGAGTTGTATTATGCCTAGCTTATAGGTTTAGTGTGTGTTAGGGTTGCATTGTGGCTTCCCTCCCGCTTCTAAGCTTACATTGTTCAATCTTTTTTATGTGCAAACATTGGGGACAATGTTTCGTTTAGGTTTGGGGGTGCGGCCATCTAGTGACCCTCTCGCGTCTTTCATTTTATTTATTTATTTATTTATTTTTTTTCCTTGCATGAGTATCTTGTGTGCTATTATATTTATATATCAAAAAAAAAAATTGCATGATTGTGTGGGCTTAGAGCCAAATTTTGTCATTTTTCTACCATTTTGAGTCAAAATCTAGAACAGTAAGGGCTGCTTGTTGAGATGCCTTTGGGTTGAGCCATTGTAGGCACTTTTGTATGCCATGCGTTATTAGAGAGGCTGTGTTGGTCAAAGCTACATCACATTGCTTGCACACATCCTACCGGACTCATTTTGTGCTTTAGTGAATAAGGTAGCGCGCTTGAGATGTCTAGATCATTAGTGGAGACTACCCATGTAAGCTTCATGGCCCAAATATTGCATCCACAAGAGTGAATTTTATTTCAATTCTCTAAACACTCATCATGTAGATATTAGGCATAATAAAAAGAACCTCTTTTCATTGCATTGAGCATTAAAGATCATATCTTTAGTATTTTACCTCATGTTCTCCCTTGTTTGCTTGCTTGCTTGACTCATACCTTGAGAGATGACGTAGGCAATGTGTGTTAAGTCACTAAAAATGGCCCAAACACGTCCTTAAGCCTTGTGTGTGTGTGTGCTTAATTGTCCAATTAATGTAGACCTCCACACTAAACTCAATCACCATATCCACCCATCTTACATTTTCACCACATCAAACCCAAACACTAGACCACCCCATACAATGATCATGGCTAGAAAACATGAAGAGAAAATTAAAGCCCAAAAAGAAATATACCAAATTGTATCCAAGTAGCGTGTACTTAGGCATTTACTATAATTGTTAATCAAAAAAAAAAAAAAAAGATAGAAAGAATAAGTTGCCCAAATACCAAGCAACTACAAAGTGTACAAAGTCTTAAAGTCAATAAAATGCCTAGACGCTCAAAAAGGGATTCCAAAGTGCTAAATAGAAGACTCTATCATGATCATTGGTTCGCCAATAATTCCATATCCTCCATCACCATTCAACCATCAATTTTGCTTGTACTTAAAAAGAAGTCCTAATTGATCTTTAGGAAGAGTCTAGCTTGAAAACAAGGGTGTTCTTAATGCTTGATTCCATTCTTGAGGTTCATTTGCATGAAAATATGAGCGTTCTTGAAAACTTTTCATATGCGTGTTATTTTTGAAAATCTCTTTGTGCATAAACTCCAACTCGCATATGTTTGATGAGTGAGCCTAGGTTCGGTGTGATAAAATAATGAGAGAACCCAAGAGAGACTTAGAGTCAAAGCGAAATGTTATCAATGACTCTTGTGTTCGATGCTTTTGATACTAAATTCACTAAGAAGTCCGGAATTGCAATCATTAGTGTTGTAGCACCTTGGCTATCACACCTCTAGATTGTACTCAATGATCTGGGCATGCTTGTGTTTACTTTGCGGTTCGCTCAATGTCGCATCTCATCTTTCGTTGGCTCAGTAGAAAACACGTTTGTGGGTACCGTTCTGTAGGCCCTCACGAGACTTCACTTGTCCACTAGGGATCGCCTAGGGGTTTAAAAGGCTTGTGGCACGTGCTAAGTGCCATCGTGTCACCCACGAAAGTGGTGTTTTCTTTTCTTTAATTTTTAGTAGGTTGATTTTAGTTTTGTTTGCTTTGGTTTTGCTCGAGGATGAGCAAACGATAGGTTTGGGGGTATTTGATAATGCATATTTCTACACTTGATGTAGCCCCGTTTTACCTATCATTTGCCTTCGTTCTCCGGGTAAAACCGGTATTTTTAATGTTTAATTGAGCTTGTGCAGGCCTCTTCAGCAATCAAAGGGAAACTGAGCTAAGTTGGGCAACATTGGAGCAAAAGGGAGCAGTTGAGGAGCTGAAGAAGGAATCAGCGCTGGACGACCAGCGCCTACACCAGCGCCACACCGGCGCAGCTTGGGCAGAAACACGCCGCTGGTCGTGCGCTGGACCGGCACCCCTCGGATTGGCGCTGGATGACCAGCACCACACCAGCGCCACAGTGTCTAGCTCAGATTTTTCTAGGTTTTCGTTCCCTAATTTCATACACTATAAATACCTCATTTCAGCTCTGTTCAAGACACCTCTTGCACGACCTTAGAGCTCCAAAACACCTCCACTTCACTTCCAAACTCCCAAGAACACTTCTTTCATCCAAATCCTTCACCAAATCACTCACATCCTTCATCAAATCATCACCCAAACTCATTTCTCACCTCACCACTTCACTTCCTCACCAAAACCCACCATAAAAACCACATCTTGGAGCAAGAAAAGGGCAAGAAGAGAAGAAGCTTAGCACAATCAAGCAAGAGAGGAGGAGTTCTCCAATTAGTTTACTCTAAACCTTTCTCTCTTTACTTTTATTCATCTTTGAGTATGGCTTGTATTTATTACTCATATTTGGTAGCCATTTGTTGTATTATGAACTAAACTTCCTTGGCTAAGGCCAAGATGAAGCCTTTCCCATGAATTGTTAATCAAGGCCATCAATTTATCATTTATTGCTTGTGTTGTGTATGCTCATTTCATGTTCTTAATCATTATTGAATGTCTAGCTAGCATTTAATAATTGTTTGGATGTTGTGTGAAGTACCAAGAGGTGAAGCACACAATGTGCTCGATGAAATGTGTGATAGAGGTTGGTAAGATAGAAATATGCAATGCTAGCCTCTAGGATTCAATTTGTGTGCCATGAAACTTAATGAATTTATATGTAGTTCGGATAACCATTGAGAAATAGGTTGTTGGTGCATATAAATGTTGTCTTTATCACTTGAGAGAGGTTAGAGACAAATTTAGGGTGTCACGAATCTATACACACTTGCATACTTTATCTTAATGATGTGCCAAAAATTGATGAGAATTGGATAGGTGGATTCATGGTCTTAGCCTAATTTCCCATAAGAAATACAATCACTTGCTTGTGTTTGGCTTGTTTTAGTTTGTTTGCTTGCCTAGTTTAAATTATTGCATTTTAGTTTATGTTTAATTTAGTTGAAGTTGAGTAGTATAATTTCATCATCATATATTTGTTTGTCTAGATAGTAATTGAATCAATCAATTGTGGTATTCAATACATCAATCCTTGTGGGACGAATTCTATTCATCATTTTACTACTCCTACGGCTCCGTACTATTGCGGGTGCTCATTTAGGAGTGGTCAAGGAGATGAACCGGTGCACCAAGGAACTGGAATCAAGCTCTAAGTAAAACGGTATACGCCAACATTCAAATACAAGGAAAGTTAACTTCTCCCGCCATCTTTAAAGCTCCATTTTGAATAGGATTAGTCAACTCTGTCGAAATCGCCAAGGAAGGAAATAAAATCACTTGATTACGGGAATCATTCCCGCGCTTGAAACAAGGCCACTATCAACGTCCCGTTGATTGCTTAATTGATTGATTAATGATCAAAGTAATGGGCAAGAAAAAGGGGACCTATAAATAATTGAGGACTCTGGATTGAGATGGATAAAAGATCAGACTTTCAACCTACACCTTACAATTTTTTCCACTTATCGACTAGCATGAGATCATCATCGCCAACTGTGTCTGAAAGCTCCATACCTAAACCTACCAGAAATCGCCATTTTTTGTAATATACCATTATATCATTTAAATTGCATATCATATCAATAAAATAGTGTTATTTCTCCATTTCAATAAATACTATGTGTTAATAGGAATTTGACCCCGTTAACATTTTCTTACTAACACAATCAATTCCCCATCAACCGCAACTTTTCTACTGTTATCCTTCTTCGAACTCCTCGTTGCATGTTGTGAATTTTCAACGCATTGCTGCCTCTCTTGCTCAACGCCAGGTCTTCCTTCCCTTCACTGTTAATAGCCTAAGAATTCTCTCTATCAACCCCTTTCTTCATTAATTTCATAATCCGTAAATCACTAGAAACAGGGGAAATTCTTTCCTCTAACTGAGATCCTGCACTTTCTTCACCGGAAGTCACTGTGGGATGAACATGGGATTCCTGAGCATAAATAACAATTTGATCCATTTCTATGTTATTGGCTAGAAGCCCACTATTATCCCTATCTTCTAAAGCATCCATATTCTGAATTTGGGCTTCAAATACTTCTAACAAAGGACGAATCTCTTCTTGACCTTAAGACACCTCAATAGTTGGGCCTTCTTGTAAGACCTTCTGGGCCAAATTCTCCGACCCAACACTTTTAGAGCAGTCCCCTTTCCATTGGTTGTGAGAATTCTTTATTAGTTCACCTGACTCAGCCTCCAATGAAGTCCAACTACTCTTCTCTTCGCTCTCTCCCCTACGCAAATCTCTTCAACTTTTACCAATCATTAACTTTGCATTGTTCACAGAAAAGCCTAGAGGCTTCACCTTCTATTTGCGGACTCAATTACCTTTCCCTTTTTCAGGGGTTTTCAAAGAATAAGAAACCTTTATATTTCTTTCCCTACTGACATCAGAAGGGACCTGAATTCCACCTCTATCTTCTTTGACATCTCCTTTTGTCCATGCCCTATGATTTGATTGTGAATCCAAACTAGAGCTTTTTCGTCTGACCTGCCCTGCTACTCCCATTTTCCTACTGTCATTTTCCTGAGATTTGGAACAGATTGTGACAGCTTCCAAGTCCTCCAGCCAGTCTGCTCTTTCCATTTCAGCCAATGAATTCAAATTCAAATCCTCTTTGTGGATCCCCAGATGTTGATTAACCCACAAGAGATCCACCAGATCTCGATCTTTCGATAAATTCACCGAAAATAGACCATGCTCTATTTTAACCTTGATCAAATGAGGCACCTTCTGATATGGATCTTTCAACATCAAAACTCGACCTCTATCAAGTCTTTTCTTCATTACAGTATCTTCCTCTACTAATAGTGATTCACCTACTATGCCTTATAATTTCAAGAATAAATTAAAGTTCCAGCAAAAAAAAAGAAATCTCATTACATACGATGCAAACCAGTTTAGACTTAGGAATGAAAGACACATTCCATTTGTTCATTGAGCAAAAGCAATCCTATCAAAAGAAACGATTAGCTAAGAAGTCATCCATATCTATTTGAGTCTCCAAACACCATAGAATATGATTGTCACCTGGATAGGAAGTTTTGAAGCTAAATCCCCTAGCCTTGAGTCTATTTCTCGCACTATCGAAGTTAGAGAAAATAGAAAGGGTACATATGGCACACATGGATAGCCACTCCCTTTCCTCCTTTCTTTCCAACCAGCTTGTTAACGAGTAGAATTTGCTAACACTAAGGTCAAAGATTCAACACCACCACGTGGGCAATCGTTGAATAGTCAATGAAAACGAAAAGGAAATGTGTGTTAGGACGAGGTAGTCCCGAGTGAATTAAAATTGGTTGGTTTTGAGAGTAGGAAAAAGAGGCGGAGCGCCGCCTGTAGACAGCGTTTATACTCCGTTTTGCTGGTGTTAATCTTAATATAGAGGGATGTTCGATTCCTCTAAAGAAACTCTCTGCTTTCTTCTATCTCCCTTTTCTGAGTTTCATTTATCTATTTATAGGCCAGGTTGCATGAATGCCAACTAGTACTCAAGTAGAAATCAGGTTTGCCATTGGTTCTGACAGACATGACATGAGCCCACGTGATGTATTGGTCCAGGTTCATACTCTTACATTGAGTGTCAAAGTAGGTAACCCTATATATGTTTGCCATGTGACTTTATAGCCTGTGGTGCTGACACAGTCTAGGTACACATATTTCAAGGTGGTACGAACGGTTCTCCTTAATTCCCGTTTACTTAGATGAGAAGTGATGGGATTTATGTGTCCCGAGTGACCTGAGTGAATTGTGTAATGAGCCCGAGGTAACATTGGGGCGTGCATCATGGTTTACTTAGATGAGGTGGGATTTATGTGTCCCAAGTGACCTGAGTGAATTGTGTAATGAGCCCGAGGTAACATTGGGGCATGCATCATGGTTTACTTAGATGGGAAGTGATGGGATTTATGTGTCCCGAGTGACCTGAGTGAACTGTAATGAGCCCGACGTAACATTGGGGCGTGCATCATGGTTTACTTAGATGAGAGGTGATGGGATTTATGTGTCCCGAGTGACCTGAGTGAACTGTAATGAGTCCATCGTAACATTGGGGCATGCATCATTGTTTTTGGGTCTACGACTCGTTGATCCACAACTGAAACCGTTTTCAGCGGCTCATAAGATGGCCCAACAACCCAGTGGTTTTGATTGTGGAAACCCTTGACCTGTCAACCATGTCTCCAAGATGTGGCACTAACAAACTCAGTGTTGACTTGTCAACGTTGCTGACATGGCACATGAATACTAAAAATTTCAGTTATAACATTCACCCCCTAGCTCTAGGGATGTGAAAAGAATTTTTTCGTCCCAAGAGATTACTATTCTGCGTTCTGAATTATATTTGTTCCACGGGACCAATACTTGATGATATGGACATTTTGTGATTTCACCAAAGATAAAATACTACAAGTCCTGAGTCACGCTTGTCTCCAAGGACAAACTGAAAATTGGTGCCCGGGGATCGATCAAAATTAGTACTTGGGACCGATCGATCGATTTTATTTTATTTTATTTTGTTTTTTTCTTTTAGGATGGAGTCCGACATTATGATGGTCTTTCGATTTATCAAAGAACAAAGTGCTTCGAGTCCTAAGTTACACTTATTTCGAGGGACTGATTGAACTTGGTCCCAGGGATCGGTTGAACTTGGTACCCGGGGACCAATCAAAATCAGTACTTTGGGACGAAATCTGACATTACGGACAGTCTTGTGATTTATCAAAGGACAAGGTACTTCAAGTCCTAAGTCATGCTCGTCTCTAGGGACCGACTGAAATTGGTCCCTGGGATCAGCTGAACTTGGTACCTGGGGATCGATCAAACTTAGTACTTTGGGATGAAGTCTGACATTACGGACAGTCTTGTGATTTATCAAAGGACAAGGTACTTCGAGTCCTAAGTCACACTTGTCTCTAGAGACCGACTGAAATTGGTCCCTAGGATCGGTTGAACTTGGTACCTGGGGACCGATCAAAATCAATACTTTGGGATGAAGTCTGACATTACGGATAGTCTTGCGATTTATCAAAGAACAATGCGCTTCGAGTCCTGAGTCACGCTTGTCTCTAGGGACCGACTGAACTTGGTCCCTAGGATCGACTGAACTTGGTCCCTGGGATTGGCTGAACTTGGTACCTGGGGACCGAGACAAATTATGGATAGTTTTGACGGTTTCCCGAGTCAAGGGCATTTATTGAGACGTGAAGCATGGTCCAGGTGTCGTGTAACTAACCTTCGAGACGTGGTAACAGCTGTTGCGTATAATGATGAGCGTTATTCCCACCAAATCCAGGGCCGTCAGATCTCGAATCTAATCTAATGGCTGCTATGAGGAGCCTTGGTGACTTATAAATAGTGAGGGTCTTTCCCACTGTTGTCAGTTTTGTTTATTTTGATTTTCAAAAAACCCTAAGAGAAGAAGACTCTTCATCTTCTTAGGAGATTTTCCAGAAATTCAAACTTCTTGGTCGCCTATATCTCTGGAAAGCTTCACATTCTCTTCTCTTCTTTTATCAGCCGATCGAACTCCAACAAATCTTCAAAGTGGAAATCTGGTACGTTTCTTGCAAGCACTAATCTCTTTTTATTAATATTGTTGCGTGTATATCTATACCTTTAAGGAAGAAAAACAAACTGGACGAAGATTTGATGTGCTTGTCAAATATCAGATTTATCATCTTGATTCTCACACTAGATATGATTAACTATAATATATATATATATTTGCCTCACACCCTTGCATGTATTCGAAACTTTTTTCTTTCATTTTTTTTTTTTAATTTTAAATTATATATATATATATATTTGTATATTAAGAAAGAAAAATTATTCTGGTGAAAACTTTGTGTGCCTGTTAATTACAAGGTTATTATCTTGATCTTCACACCAAATCAAATCAGTTATATACGTGTATACCTCTGCTTCACATCCCTTGCATGTACTAATTCTCTCTTTTTTTTTTTTTTGTGGGATAAATATTTAATTTTGATGTTCATGGTCTAATTATCAATTTTACACTAAATGGGATTTTGATTCTCCAGATTCTCTAACATCTTCAACACCGGATCTCTCTCCAGACATGGCACCGAAAAACCCTAGAGGCCCGTCATTGGTACCAGCTCAAATATCAACGCAGTCTGATGTGGAAGACAATGAGTTGTGCCAGTGGAAGTTCTCTAATTTGCAACCTTCGTTCGTGGATTTTGTTCGAAACGAGGTTACCCAGGATCATTTGGAGGAATATCGGACCTACTTCAAAATCCCAAGGGACATCGATCTGATCCTCCCCGGTACGCGGGCCGCCTGGAACCCTCCCGAGGGATGCGTTGCCATATATGGATATATGTTGGCATGTGGTATATCTCTACCTTTTCCCTCTTTTATCGCGAGATTCTTGGCATCCGTGAAGTTGGCTCCGATGCAATTGACACCTAATGGGTATCGAAATTTGCTTGGTCTTTACTGTCTTTGGATGAAAGAGAACAAGGTTGAGCCGACAGTTAACGAACTGAAACACTGCTGTATAGTGCACCCTTCTTTTGGTGAGCCAGGCTCTTATTTTATAGCTTCCCCTAAACCCAACAAATGGATGCCAATCGGAGAAAACCGAGAGAGAATGGTTGGTGATCTTGATCTCCCCGTGGAAGATAAAGAGAGAAAGAATGGTATTATTTGGGAGATATCTTCTTCCAACAAATTTTGGAAAGGGAGCTGGTTTTTTGTCCGCGGGAACTGGGGTTAAACAGTCAGAGCCGACAGTCCGGACGTTATCTTGTTGGTGCCTCGTCACTTCTATGAAGCAGGTAGACATTCTTGGAAACTCTCATGGACCCGTACCTATTGTACTTCTAACGAAATCGTTCTTTCAGTGGCATATAGTGATCCCCCGGATCTTTCTGAAGATGAGAAGAGACGGATCGCCAAGGCTGTGCAAACCAAAATGGAAACTCGTCGATTCGGTTCCCTCGTGACCAAGCAAAAGCTGCAAGAATACGGTCTGATTCCGAAATTGGGAAGCGTTTCCTCTCACTGTGAGCATTTGTAGCTTGCTTATTTATTTATTTATGTATATATATACTGTATATTTTAAATATAAATTTTTTTTTTAATTTTAATTTTTTTAATAATTTTTTTTTTTTTTTTTTTTTTTTTAGTGAGGAGCATTGATCCAATTTGTGGTTACCTAGTAAAACGTGCACGAGCCTCGGAAAAGAACCCGACTCCCGACGGACTAGGGGAAGTGACCGCAATTGACACACCCAAGGGACCTAAAAAAAGGAAAAGAAAAGTCGCAAATGTCGTGGCTAGTTCTCGGATGGGAAAAGCGAAAGCTCCTCGAGCGCTCATTGAAATCCCACCCTCCCGAAAAGACTTCGGGGCTTCTTGGATTTCCAAGTGCACCAAGTCGTTAGCACCAGCAACGCATACTCAAGAATCCTCATCGCTGACTCCTGGAACGAATCAAGAGTCTGAGAGAACAGATGACGTCAGGGTGCAACAAGATTTTTCTGATATCAACAAAAATCAGCCCATCTTTGACGACACGGCAGTTATTGAGTTTCCGTCGATGGCGAAGGAATCCACTGTGGAGGCCGTCGGGAGCTCGCAAGTAATGGGTATGGCACAGGTTTCAACTCAAGTCCACCCGATAGATATTGATTTCTCGACCTCTGCTGCCATTGTAAATCTTTTTTCCCCAGGTTCCCAAATGTTTGCTCCCCCAGACAACCTCCAAAGTTTTGGATAAATGACTTTGACAGAACAAGCAAAAACCAGTGCTTATTTTTCCAGCATGGTAGGACTTATTATTATTATTATTATTTATATTTTTTATTATTTTTACATGTATACATTCTCTGTTGACCCTCATATTGTATTTGTTTTTATTGACAGCTGATACAGAGGTGCGAACAAGTCACTCGTGAGCGGGATGATCTGTCGGGTCGATTGTCTATTATGACCATTGAAAAAGATCAAGTGCTGACTGATAATAGGAAATTACAGGTAGAGCTTTCTCAGACTAAGGATGACCTTCGGGTTGCATTGGAAGAACGTGACAAAGCTTCTAAAGCCTTCGAGGCTGCACAAACGAAGATCGCTATTCTTGAGGAGCAACTCAAAGAATACACTGAAAACCTAAAGCAAGTCAGAAAGGAGGTGGAAATTCGAGCAGTAGATTTATTCAAACAATCCCCCGCTTTTGATGCCTTTCTTCATAATGATTTTGCGGAAGGGGTTATTAAATGTCGAGACTTCCTGCGAAACCGAGGTGATGATGTAATTGCTACTGTGGTCAATGACTCACTTGTCCATACCCTTCGTAGCGCAGAAAAACACTTGGAGGGACAGGTGGAGGAATGGAAAAGGGATAGGATTCGCAAGGGTTTGGAGGTGTTGCCGATGCATATTGATCTCACTGCTAACCCCCGCAAGGTCTATGGCACTCCTCGCCCGGGTTCGCCTTGGCTTGACCCAATTGAGGATCTTGGTCCCGATCCTGCGGACGACAATGGTGAGGACAATGAGGCCGAGGATACTGAGGATTCCGAGGATGATGGGGAGGAGGAGGAAGAAGAGGAAGATGGTTGATGATTGGGGTATTTGCGTTTTCCCCGATCCCTTTCAACCTTTTTTTTTATTTTATTTTTTTTATGTGCCCATGAAAGCAAAGGTTTTATATTGTAAATAAATAATATCATCGTATTTGAATTATTAGTATTAGTTTTCTTACTTTATCTCGTGTGAATTTTATTTACTTATATTTTACCTGGATATTTATTTCCGCTGTTATATGTATCCAAAATTTCTCAAATTTATCTACTTTCTAGAATCAATAGAGATTGATTACTGTTCGATTTTAAGAATATTTGAAGCCATGGCTCAACCTATATTCATGTGTGTAAATTAACATAAGATAATCTTCAAGAAATCCTCATGAATTTTTAAGAAACGTGGTAACAGACTTTATTTATATATATATATTTATATATATATATAATATCTGGTCATATTGATTCACTGCTGATACAAAATCTCTAATGACCAAATCTTGATCTTGATTGACGTCATTGGCTTTCAAAAAAAAAAAAAACAAATAGCAACCCTTAAATATCTGAAAAAAAAATAAATAATAATAACACCACCTAACGTTGTTGTCTCGTTGACTCGTGGTTGTATTCATCTTCCATTTTATTATGGGGATGTTTAATCGGATTGTACCTCGGGATAATCCTCATCCTCCATCTTATTATGGGGATGTTTAATCGGATTAAGCCTCATTGTCTTCATCAGCCTCATTGTCTTCATCCTCCATTTTATTATAGGGATGTTTAATTGGATCGTGCCTCGAGTTGTCCTCATCCTCCATTTTATTATGGGGATGTTTAATCGGATCGTGCCTCGGGTTCTCATCCTCCATTTTATTATGGGGATGTTTAATTGAATCGTGCCTCGAGTTGTCCTCATCCTCCATTTTATTATGGGGATGTTTAATCGGATCGTGCCTCGGGTTCTCATCCTCCATTTTATTATGGGGATGTTTAATTGGATCGTTGTATACAAAACAAGTTATTATCGAATTTGCATTTTATTGATAACCCTCAGGTGTTACAAAAAAAAAAAGATTTATCCCACGGCACTCCGCTCATAAAGAGACTCATCTGGTCCCACGGATTCTACCTACAAAAAGGGATTCATACCCGGTCCCACGACATTTCGGCTAGGGATAATATAACTTCAAATACTGCGCGTTCCATGGTCGGATGATGTTACCACCCCCTGGTCGCGCAATACGATAAGCTCCATGACCAGCGATCCCTACGACTTGGTAGGGACCTTCCCATTTATCCCCGAGGGTTCCAGCTGCTCGGTCCTTTGTGTTTGGCATCACCCTTCGTAGAACTAAGTCATTAATCTGGAATCTCCTTTCTCGAACTTTGCTGTTGTAGTGTCGGGCCACCCGCTGCTGGTAAGCCGCAACCGTTATCTGTGCGGTATCACGCCTTTTTTCGAGTTGCTCAAGGCTGGCTATCATTGACTCCACATTTGACTCGGGATCATACAATTGGACCCGAGGTGACATTACCTGCATCTCGATCGGGATCACGGCTTCTGCTCCGAAAGCCATTGCAAAAGGTGTTTCCCCGGTCGACCCACGAGCAGTTGTACGATAAGCCCACAGAATCTCTGGAAGAGAGTCGGCCCAGTATCCTTTCTTGACGTCTAGCTTTGCCTTGATATTGTGTTTTATAATTTTGTTCATCGCTTCCACCTGCCCATTTGTTTGTGGGTGCGCTGGCGTAGCAAAAACATTTGTGATGTGCCATTTTGCACAGAAATTTCTAAAATTCCTGCTGTCAAATTGAGTACCATTGTCGGTGACAATCATATTTGGGACCCCAAACCTATAGATAAGACAATTCTGAACAAAATTAGTTGTGTTTTCCTCGGTGATATGCTTCAGGGGTATTGCCTCAACCCATTTGGTAAAGTAGTCTACCGCTACAATAGCAAATTTAGCTTGTCCCTTCGTTGCTGTCGGCATAGGCCCTATGAAGTCTAGACCCCACTGCGAGAATGGCCAGGCTGCTATTAAGGACTTCAGAAACTCAGGAGGTTGACGAATGTGGTTTGCGATCCTTTGGCACTTGTCGCATCGGCCGGCTATTTTCTTGGCATCCTTAAATACATTTGGCCAGTAATAACCTTGCCTTAAAACTTTATGAGCTAAACTCTGCGAACCCGTATGGTTTCCGCATACTCCTGCATGAATATCAGTCAACACTGTCATGGCTTCGTATGGCCCAATACACCATTGGAGCACCATTGAGAAACCTCTTCTGTATAGTACCCCGTGATACAGTGAATACCGAGAGGATCGATACTTCATTTTCTTCGCTTCGATGCGATCTTCGGGTAATACGCCTATCTCGAGATACTTCTGAATGGGGGTCATCCATGTGTCTTCGGCGTTGTCAATCTCATTTACCTCTGATTTGATTTCCTCATCTTCCAAGATACTGGGTTTTGTCAAGTGTGCTACCGGGATTGTTTTGCACATGATAGCATTTGTTGCCGAGGCTAGTTTTGACAAAGCATCGGCATGACTATTCTGGTCCCTTGGGATCTGAGTAATTCTAAAACTCTTAAACCGCTGCAATGCTCTCATTGTTTTACTCAGGTATGCTACCATTGACTCCTCTTTCGCCTCGTATTCTCCCGACACTTGGTTCACAATCAACTGTGAATCGCTATAAATATCAATGGCATCAGCCCCAAGCGCCGTGGCTACTCTTAGTCCTGCCAGAAGAGCTTCGTACTCGGCTTGGTTATTGGTAGCCTTAAAATCAAACCTGAGTGCGCATTCGATTTTATCTTCCTTGGGCGTGCTTATAACTATCCCGGCTCCGCTCCCATGTGTATTGGATGCTCCGTCGACATGTAGCTTCCATTTATATTTGCTCGGTTCCCCGTCTGTATCCATGTCCTCGATTTGTATTGATAGTTCGGAAAATTCTGCTATAAAGTCTGCGACTGCCTGTCCTTTGATAGCTGACCGAGGCTTGAATTCAATATCGAACTCACTAAGTTCGATCGCCCACTTGGTCAATCTCCCTGATAGCTCGGGCTTCTGCAAGATTTGCCTTAGAGGGCAGTTTGTTAGGACAGTAATGCTGTGGGCTTGGAAATATGGGCGCAACTTCCTGGCTGATACGATCAAAGCCAAGGCGACTTTTTCTGCCTCAGGATATCGGGTCTCGGAATCGAGTAAAGCCCTGCTAGTGTAATATACCGGTTTTTGGACCCGTCTTCCTCTCGGATCAGAACGGAACTCGTGGCTACAGCAGAGACTGATAAATAGAGGTACAAAAGGTCTCCCGTATTCGGCTTTGAGAGTACAGGGGTACTTCCGAGGTAATTTTTTAATTGTTGGAATGCCACCTCGCACTCCTGGTTCCACTCTATCTCTCTCCCCTTTTTCAAAGCTTTAAAGAAAGGAAAGCATTTATCTGTAGATTTAGAGATGAACCTGTTCAAAGCGGCGAGGCACCCGATTAGGCGTTGGAATTCCTTTAAAGTCCCTGGGGCCGTCATTTTAAGGAGAGCGTTTATTTTCTCAGGATTTGCTTCTATCCCACGTTGGTGAACAACAAAGCCGAGGAAGTTTCCCGAGGCCACCCCAAATACGCATTTGGTCGGATTCAGCTTCATTCTGTATTTCCTGAGGACTTTAAATGTTTCTTCTAATGCTTCCGCATGCCCCTCTACGGTTAGGCTCTTGGTCAGCATATCATCGACGTACACTTCCATCGTTCTACCAATTTGATCCGTAAACATCCGATTAACCAACCTTTGGTATGTTGCTCCGGCATTCTTCAACCCAAAAGGCATGACAGTGTAACAATACAACCCTTGGTCGGTTATGAACGTCGTTTTTTCCTCGTCTGGCCCATGCATTTTGATTTGATTATACCCTGAATATGCATCCATGAAGCTAAGTAACTCATGACCTGCGGTAGCATCTACTAGGCGATCTATCCTAGGCAGAGGGAAACCATCCTTCGGGCAGGCTTTGTTTAAGTCGGTAAAGTCGACACACATTCTCCAAGTGCTGTTCTTCTTTTTCACAAGTACCACATTTGCGATCCATTTTGGGTAAGTGGCTTCTCGGATGGATCCCGCGGCAAGGAGTTTCTTTACTTCTTCTTTTATGGCTGTGTTTCTCTCTGCATTGAAACAGCGTCTTCTCTGCACCACTGGCTTGGCATCCTTCTCGACCGACAGACTGTGTGACATTACCCTCGGGTCTATCCCAGGCATGTCTTCGTGACTCCAAGCGAAGATGTCTGTGTGCTCCTGCAATAGTTCCACAATTTCTTGTTTTATTTTGGGATTGAGTTTTGAACCAATTCTTACCACCTTGGTGAGGTCCCCAGGGACTAAGTTGACTTCGTCTGTCGGCTCTATCCCGACCTCGATCTCTCGTGTGGTATGCTCTCTAGGATCGAGAGAAAATTCTCGAGGGGTTTCTACAGATGCTTCTGCTATGAACGCTTTCTCTTCGGCTTTTTTAGCATTAATTTTCTTCTTTTCATTTTTACTAATGATCTTGACTTGGTATACCCTATCGGGCAGTCGGTCCCTAAAGACAGAGAGATTTGCCTTTCGTGCTGTCTCTTGGCATCCACTGACTTCGCCGGTTCCGTTGTCTGTTGGGAATTTTACTTTGAGGCAATAAGTTGCTGTGACGGCTCGGATTTGGTTGAGGAACAGTCGACCCATTAATGCATTGTAGGGCCACTGTTTCATGTCTACAACAACAAATTCTACTAGCACCGTTTTATGGTTCGGTTTTGACCCGATCGTCACTGGCAATCGTATTGTGCCGAGTGGACGAACTTCTGAACCGCCAAACGCCCTTAGCGGTGTGTTAAAAGGCTCTAAATCATTAACATTGAACCCTAACTGATGGACTACTGATTGATTGAGAATATCCGTCGAACTCCCGTTATCGATCATAACTCTTCGCACTTCTCTATGACCTATTTGAAGTTCCACTACTATCGCGTCATTAGGCTTGGCATTGCCTCCTCCTATGTCTTCAGGTCCGAAAGAGATTCTTTCCCAACCTTCCTTGAGTTTCTTCTGCACCCTTTCGGTCATGTTAATTTCTTCAGGTTTGCGAACTGATAGGTCCCTGATCTCACTTTTTCGATCCCTGTTGCTAACCCCTGTGTTAGGTCCTCCGAATATCGTGTGGATCGGGCTTGCTCTTGGAGAATTTTTCTTTTCTGGTGATTGCTTACGCTAATCTCGCTCTCTGTCCAATTCTACTGGTCTTTCGAGCCTTGTAGTTTTCCCCATGTCTCTTTTGAGAACGTATTCCTTGAGGTGACCATCCCGAATGAGATTTTCGATATGATCTTTTAACTGGAAATATTTCGATGTATCGTGCCCGTGGTCTTTGTGAAAACGGCAGTAAAGATCTGTATTCCTTTTATTTGGCGGGGTAGCCATCTTTCCCGGCCACCTGACTAATCCCTTCTCTTGTGCCATTGTGAACACTTCAACTGTGTCTCGATTCAAAGGTGTATAATTTGCGTATGTCCCTTCGAACTTTCTTCTCACATCCCGACTTTCAACCACCTGATTCTTTCTTTTTCCCCAATCATCCCTTGACTCAGGTCTACTCCTTGACTCGGGTCGACTTCTTGGTTCCAGTCGATCCCTATCTTGGTTTTGCTCGGGACGTTGACCATGCACAAAGTTTCCTCCTTGGGCCATTTCTTCTTCTTCCGCCCCCGCATACTCTGCTGCTATTTCTACTAACTCAGGATAAGAATGGGGTCTCTCACGCCTAAGTTGGAATGAGAAAATGCCACTCTATAGACCGTTAGTGAATGCATTAATAGCAGTTATATCATTGAAATCCTCTACTCGAACAGCTTCTTTGTTGAACCGTGACAAGTACTCTCTGATGGTTTTGTTCTTTCCCTGTTTCAAAGAAGACAAATGAGAAAGAGACTTCTTGCGCTGTAGACTTCCCATGAATTGTTGTGCGAATGCTCTGTCCAGTTGGTCGAAGCTACTAATACTGTTATTCGGTAACTGATTGAACCAACTTGACGCTAGATCTCCAAAGGTTATTGGTAAGGCTCGGCATAGGATCCTGTCGTCTTCAGTTTGAGTCGCCATTAGGGTGAGGAAACGACTTACATGTTCTATTGGGTCTTTATCCTCTGTATACAGATCGATTGTCGGCATTCTGAAATTGCGTGGGAAAGCCTTGTCTGTGATTTTCGACGCAAAGGGACTTCGACGCCCCCCGTGGTAAGAGCTAGCGCGTTGACCTCTATGTCTGCTGACCTGTAGTCGTTTCATGTCATCCCGTAATTGTTGAATTTCCCCCATCATAGGATTAGGATTCGAAGTATCCTCGACCGGGTTAGCTCCGAAGTTCAATCTCCGTCGGGCTGTCGGGTTATTGTTTCCTCGGATGGATGTGTGTCCCGCAAGAGGTGGTGTGCTCGATCTTTTCGGCCTTGGCCTTCTCCGCTTCCCTCCATGATATCGACCCTTAGAACCACTACCATCACTACTACTTGCTTCTGAATGCCTATGTCGGCTTCGTTGTTTGGACCCGACTGAATATGAACTCTCAGTGTCGGACAGCTGGTATGTCTTGCTTGGTTCCCCTCTCACCATCTTTGATTTTAGTTTTGGATGCTGATTTTCAAGTCCGGTGTCTGGTGTCACGACCACCCCCTGGCTTGGGGTGACTATTCCCCTAGTCTCCGTGGCTGGGACAAAAGGAGCTGTGGGCGTCATTCTCCCACCCATTATCTCCAAGAATTTTTGTAAACACACCCTTGCTTCCTGCATAGATTGGTTTGTCAATTCAGGTGAAGCCTGAAAGGTTAGACTAGGAGTGATTTGTGGTGTAGGTGGGTTGTGTATTTGTTCATCCGAGTTGGGAGCACCTTCTATGGAGTTTGAAGGTTCCCCAATCGTTTTTTCTGGTGGAGTCATGGCTTAAATCCCAAGTTTTGTTTTTTGAAAGTATGAAATCTACCCCTCCTTCTAGCGCCAAATGTTGACGAGTAGAATTTGCTAACACTAAGGTCAAAGATTCAACACCACCACGTGGGCAATCGTTGAATAGTCAATGAAAAAGAAAAGGAAATGTGTGTTAGGACGAGGTAGTCCCGAGTGAATTAAAATTGGTTGGTTTTGAGAGTAGGAAAAAGAGGCGGAGCGCCGCCTGTAGACAGCGTTTATACTCCGTTTTGCTGGTGTTAATCTTAATATAGAGGGATGTTCGATTCCTCCAAAGAAACTCTCTGCTTTCTTTTATCTCCCTTTTTCTAAGTTTCATTTATCTATTTATAGGCCAGGTTGCGTGAATGCCAACTAGTACTCAAGTAGAAATCAGGTTTGCCATTGGTTCTGACAGACATGACATGAGCCCACGTGATGTATTGGTCCAGGTTCATACTCTTACATTGAGTGTCAAAGTAGGTAACCCTATATATGTTTGCCATGTGACTTTATAGCCTGTGGTGCTGACACAGTCTAGGTACACATATTTCAAGGTGGTACGAACGGTTCTCCTTAATTCCCGTTTACTTAGATGAGAAGTGATGGGATTTATGTGTCTCGAGTGACCTGAGTGAATTGTGTAATGAGCCCGAGGTAACATTGGGGCGTGCATCATGGTTTACTTAGATGAGGTGGGATTTATGTGTCCCAAGTGACCTGAGTGAATTGTGTAATGAGCCCGAGGTAACATTGGGGCGTGCATCATGGTTTACTTAGATGGGAAGTGATGGGATTTATGTGTCCCGAGTGACCTGAGTGAACTGTAATGAGCCCGACGTAACATTGGGGCGTGCATCATGGTTTACTTAGATGAGAGGTGATGGGATTTATGTGTCCTGAGTGACCTGAGTGAACTGTAATGAGTCCGTTGTAACATTGGGGCATGCATCATTGTTTTTGGGTCTAAGACTCGTTGATCCACAACTGAAACCGTTTTCAGCGGCTCATAAGATGGCCCAACAACCCAGTGGTTTTGATTGTGGAAACCCTTGACCTGTCAACCATGTCTCTAAGATGTGGCACTAACAAACTCAGTGTTGACTTGTCAACGTTGCTGACATGGCGCATGAATACTAAAAATTTCAGTTATAACACAGCTCATAGTGATGTTCTTCTCAGCCTTCTTAGAATCTATGACATGATCATGATTCTGATGGCCATAAACCACCTTTGCATATGTTCTTTCACTATTGGAAGCAAATGAGTGATGGCCTTTCTCCTAACATCAAGAGAGGTGCTTCTGTCTCTGGTTCCTTTGGATTGATCAGCTCCTCTTTGATTTCTCCCCATCGACCTTACTCCATTCTTCTTCCGCTTGTCCCAATCAGTTGTCGTTACCTTTAAACTGATCGGCCAGCCATACACATGCATCATATTTGTCATATTTGCCACCTTTTGAGCTTCTTCTTTAGAACCAAACCTGATGAATGCATAGCAGCTCCTCCTTATGCTGTTTTCGCCCGATAGAAAAACATCTCTAACTTTGCCAAAAACCTTAAAAACTGCCCATAAACACTTTGTATCAACCTTTGGATTCAAATTATCCACAAAAATTGATACTATATTCACTCTAAAATCTACCCTTCCTTCCTTCCAACGCACGTCAGAGGTTCTCTCTCTAGAATACATTCTCTCTAATAAGTCCAATTATATATAATACTTAATTATTAAAAAACATAGATGAAGGAGATCAAATGTCCTCCCTCCATCTATCGATCACAATCGTTGAAGATAATTTCTTTTACAAAAATTATTATTTTTTTTTTAAATTTAAAAAAAAAAAAAAAAACAAAAAGAAAAAACCTCAAAAAATTAAATCAGTTTCAGTTAAAAAGTCAAAATAGCTTGAAAAAATATTTTTAAAAAAATGAAAAAGAGATTCCAGATATCTCTCGAAACTCCATCAAATGGAGCGCTTCCATCTCAAATGGAACAGGGCATCTCGCGAGCTTTAAGTCATCTCACGAGCTTTCGAATCGATCATCAATTGTTCTTTGCATACCGCGTAGCTTGACTCCTTCGACACATGGCTAGCGACGATCTTCACCATCGGCATTGACTCGATAACCGTCTTTGACGCTGGTGGGTTTCAAACCGTGTCACTCCATTGATGGAGATCATCCATCTCATATGGTGGCAGGGGCTCTATCTAAGATGGAGTGCCTTTATTTTGCTCTGTGATTTTTTTACTTTAAAAAATTTGATTTCTATTTTTTTTTTCCTATAATTTGGTTGAAGATGAAGATAGGTGAATGGGTCAGGTTTGATTGTATTTTTTTTTTTTTTTTTTTTTTTTGAAGAATCGATTGGAGATTGAGGATATGTGGAAGATGGAGCTCGTATGCTCTATGATTTTCTCTTTGCATAAACGATTTATGGTTTTTTTTTTTCTTCCTGGAATTTGATTGAAGACAAAGATTGATTAAAGGGTTGAGTTTGATTGAATAAGATGATGAACAATTCATTGAATTAGGACTATTTTTCTAGATTCAATCTTTGAACACAAGAGTTTGAATCTAAGAAGAAGAAAAAAATATATTGGATTTTCTTAAACAAATTTATTTAATAAATAAAATAAGAGGAAGCAACGAGGTGTATTTAAGTCATTTTGCGGTGAAATTGTGGTCAATGGTTAATGTTGACGGAAATCAACTAACAGTAGGGGATATTAGTGCAAATTTTAGTAAAAGTTAAATATGTGTACAATTAGACCTAATGTCAGGGTAAGTTTGTGTAATTTTCCTTAATCTTTTTTATTTATTTTTTTCGCTTCGATTTTCAACCATCAGATTGCATTCTAAGAAATCTGACGACTAAAAGTTATAAAGGTAACAAAAAGTATCCGAGAAGATTTCTTGGGCGCCATCTTTTCCCGCGCTCTTTTATTTAAATTTTGGCGTTTCTTAATTTTGTAGAAACCTTCTGCTAGAAGCTTCCTCTTTACACCACTTTAAAGCAACCTCGCTCTGTATATAAAGTGAGAAGATAAAAGAAGAGAACACAAAGTGTCAAAAAAGAAAAAAAGAAGAGAACACAAACATCAATAATGGCCGCTGCAACAACACCACCACCAAGCAACTCATCTGTGTTATCGTCCTTATCCGATGCCATTGAAAACGAAGATATCCAAACATTGAAGTCGTTACTCTCAAATAATCCAGAAATCTTGGACCTTGTTGCCAAGAATTGGCCGAAAAACCCTCTTATTCTGGCCTGGAAGCTGAGAAAATTCCTTGTCATTGCGGAGATTGGAACCTGGAAACAAGAATTCGCTGTCGAGAAAATGCAAGATGGTTTCACCATTCTGCACTTATCTTGCATTAGAGGAGATGCCGAGATGGTGAGGGCTCTGGTGAGGCTTGATTCTTAACTCTGCCTCCTGAAAGATGACTGCCACTCTATGACTCCTCTACAGATGGCTGTCAAGCACGGCCATGGAGATGTAATAAGAGAAATACTGCTGTCATGTCCTGAGTCAATTGAAAAGCTGACCTCCCAGAAGGAGACTGTTTTCCATCTGGCTGCGAATAAGCACCAGTCCGATGCTTTTGAGGTTTTGTTGGATGAGGCCATGAAACTCAACAAACAACAACTGCTTTGTCAAACGGTCCGCCATGGAAATACTGCTCTGCACATTGCTGTCTCCAATCAACTAATCCGGGTAGGTTAGAACTTTTGGTATGTCGTTTGATGTTAAGAGCGCTTATTGAATAAGACAATTAAATAACTTGTGTATTCATATTTAAATTATGGTTTAACAGGTTGTAAAGCTGTTACTTCCTGAGCCGAATCGGGAGACTGGTGGCCGTGGCTTCATGATCCAGGTGAACGCTAAGAACAATAAAGGTGAAACATCTTTTGACCTCTACTATCAGATTCCTGATCGTGGTTTAGCTACCCCGGAAATTGGCCACCTCCTTCGCGAGGCTGGTGGGCGCGAAGGGAATTTTTGGCACCCAAAACATAGTTTTCCTAATCTGAGGAGTTCTAAGAACGACCTATTAGTTGTTCTAGCAATATTCATAGGGTTGGCTTTTACCATAACTTGCAGTCTCCAACTTATTTTCCCAAAGAACACTTTGTTGCAAGTCGAGAAGTATTTCAATATAAAGATGTGGCGCCTCAGCATCTGCCTCTGGTTTTCTACATCATGTCCATAATTACAGTTGTTTTCGCCACAAGTATGGGCTTCCTTCTTGCGCTGCTGCACTCGTTTCCTTGCGGAAATCTACTGCTTCTTACTGGCATTGCAACTTCCATTGCTTACATGCTTTATACCTATTACATTGTGCCAAAATTCTCTATCGGGATCGGAACTCATTATATATCAAGTTTTGTTTTGATGTGGATTTTAGCTGTGGGCCTCTTTCTGCGGAGCTCTCACAAATCCGGTGTGGAAATATTTATCTTTGATATTCTATGACTTTGCAAAGTGGCTGAAGATGAAACTGGAAATGTTCTGTCTCCAAGTAAGAAAAAGCTGCCATATCTTAAGCAATTATCTGGGGTGTAGACGGTAAGCATTGCCTTAGCTGATTTGATCATCTTCATTCGCGCTCAAAAACTCCTGATTTCTCTTTGTTAAGTCTTTTTATAGTGTTCATGATCTTGTTACAGGTTGGAATTGCATCAACAACCACTGCAGCTTCCAACAATTGAATCGCTGGCTTCATATATATGACCGAAAAAGAAACTTAAAATGGTTATGACTTCAGTTCAGTCCTAAAATAAAGTCAACAAAACCGCCATGTAAAAACTAGAAAGCCCTCCAAATAATCCCCTCTTTAATTAGCTATTTCCCTTTCCAGTTCTCCAATTGTCTCTCCATAACCACGGAGTATTGCAAACCCTGTAACAATGTAAACCTTCTTTCCTTCAAGACCTTCACATCTCTTACCGCGAGCAATATATGATATATAGAGTAGGTTTCAGGTCCTGCGCATTTTTTTCTTATGAGATTCTAGATTATAGCATTATATGCGAGAAACAAAGAAAAATAAAGCGGAGCAGCAGAAGATGATCAAAAACTGAAGTCAGGAAACTCTTGCTCAATTTTTTTTTCTCTACTTGTAATGTAATGTTGTCTCTTTGTAACGAAATAAGGCGTCTCTAACACCGCCATATTGTATTATATAGAATTAAATTGGATTGGATCATAGTAGTATCATACTGTATTGTATTTATACATAATAAAATATTGTGTTTGGTGTACGATTGAATTCTTGTATGTATATTGCCAAATGATAAAACATAATAATTTACACATTCTTAGATAAAAGAAAAGGATATTTATTTCTTCACCAAAAAAAAAAAGGGTATTTAATTTATTACCGTTATTTAGATTTAATAAAAGAGTGGTGCTATTAGTACACCCCCTACCGGTACTTTTTAAAATTTTGATTTAATTAAATAAAATTAATTATTTTTATTAATTTTTTGATTTATTTCTAATACTAGCCTTTTTACTTATTTTTCAAACTTAATACACCCAATCTATGATCTCTCTATATGTCTCTCTCTCATCTCCATTGAATGATTTATTTTTTCTTTTTATTATTATTTTTTTGAGCTTTTTTCTTCTTACTTTTTAGATGTGTCATCCTTGGACTTGTACTATTTATTCGGGGGTTTTAGTTCCTGGATATGTAGATGCTTATGATGATGACATCTAAAATCTTTAAACTACTTTCTGATCTTCCTAAGTTTTTCTGGCGCTATCCCAAGTCCTACATCAATTTCACTTTGTGGGCAATCTAGGTACCATACAACATATCCAGAAATTCGAAATTCTCTTGCACAGACCATTCCAACGTATAATCTTATATCGATCTGTATACAAGGTCAGTACAAGAACGATATGATAGGTCTCGATTTTGATCCCCAGAATCCCGGTGACACAAAGGTTAAAGGCGAGGAAGTTATGTAGAAAATATTTGGGATGAAACTGGATCATTCGAAATGGTGGGAATGGGATTTGCTTGCTCTCTTGTTCTTACTACTATCTTATAGACTAATCTTGTTTGTTGTATTGAAATACAAGGAGAAATCATTATCACTATTACGCAGACTCTACGCGGGAGTAACTTTCTAATAGCCACGGCCAGATAAGTAGCTTGTTAGGTTTTGACTTATATTCCTAAGTGAACCCAATGTTAACCAAACGAGAATCAATAGATGTGAAACTTCCTAGAGACGTGAGATACGTTTGGAAGAGGGAGGTTTGAAGAACATGAAGAACTGAAGAAGTGGTTCATTTCATCGTATGGATCGCGGTTTTCTGAGCGATGTAATTTTAGGTGACTTGCAACGGTTTAGGAAGCGGGTGCGCAACCGTGACCCGAATCGTAGTCAACCATAAGCATGCGTGGAACGGGAAATCTTCAATGGAAAAGGAAAGTGTTCTTTTCGGAAGTTCTTGTGCTTGAAGGAAAAGGATTTACTCCTTACAAGAAGACTTGTCATAAAGGAAATAGTATTTATAAGGAACAAGTAAATCTTGTACGTTTAGGAGTAGGATTTCCTTTTATATTATACTCCCTGTAACTAGTATAAATAGAACCTTGTAATTAGGTTGAAAGTGTGAGTTGAACACCATGTAACATCAAAGAGTGTGAGTGAGATCCGGGGAGACCCAATGGGAATATCCGAGGAGGGATCCAAGGGAATATCGGTGGATCAAGTTAGAGATCCGTGAGTAATATTTAGGGGAAACCTAGGGGATATTGTGGGGTTCTTGGTGAGGATGTTGTGAGTGTAGTTTGGGGTTAGGTGTGAGAGAGAATCCTGGAGTATATGGTTGTAACAATTTATCATATAGTGGAACTTTCTCTGTCATCTTGATGGCCCGTAGTTTTTTACCTGTTTTGGTTTTTCCACGCATATCTTGAGTTGTGATTGTTTTATTCTCTCTCATCTATTTTTCTGCTTATTAACGTTATTATTTGCTATGAGTTATGGGCGCATATTAGGCACAGTGTTTTCGCATTCATCGGTATTAGAGGATTATCCCCAACAATTGGTATCAGAGCCTTATGGTTTGGCGATGGCGATGGCGATGACAAGTCTTTACGGGATATCGTATGGAGGACTTGGTAGCATTGGGATAATGATGATCATGGTTGCCTAGTATGGTTTAGCAAAGGAGATACGTCTTGAAGGCGGTATTTGAACTCGTTAGGGTTTGATAAAAGGAAGAATATTGATAGAGGAGAAGTTTGGCTTGTGGTGATAGTTACGAGTCATGGAGATTCAATCTGGGTTACATAAGGAGCCGATTGACTATCAAAAAAAAAAAAAAAAAAAAACTCTTAACTACAAAAAAAAAAAAAAAAAAAAAAAAAAAAAATCTATGTGGTATGGTGTGGGGCTTATCCGGCAAAGCACTCCCAGTTTCTAGTAGCAAGTTTTTCACCATGTATGTGATGTAAGGACAGAAGGTCTTTCACAGGTTTGGGTGATGTAAGGACATATTTATCCTTTTGGCAGTTTTCCCCACTAGCCATGGAAGAGGATATGTTGTTGCTAGTGGTCCATAATTGTGCACAAGGCATTGGTCAGAAAGTGATGCAAGGTGTATGGTTGACAAAGATGTCGATGGTTGACGAACTCCCTAGAAATCTGACTTGAGGAGTTGCGCCACAATTTCAGCAGGTTATTTCGACATGGTGTCGAAACAACGAACACAAAATTGTGTGAAGAAAAATCTTAGGATGGTTCGTTCCTAAGTGGTTATACCTTGTGGTGGGGTATGGAGATTCTCTGTGACGAGAATTGTGGCTGTGGACAAAGGTCTTGAGAATTTAAGTCAAATGGGAGAATTGTTAGGTTTTGACTTGTATTCCTAAGTGAACCCAATGTTAACCAAACGAGACTCAATTGATGTGAAACTTCCTGGAGACGTGGGATACGTTTGGAAGAGGGAGGTTTGAAGAACATGAAGAACTGAAGAAGTGGTTCATTTCATCGTATGGATCGCGGTTTTCTGAGCGATGTAATTTTAGGTGACTTGCAACGGTTTAGGAAGTAGTTGCGCAACCGTGACCCGAATCGTAGTCAATCATAAGCATGCGTGGAACGGGAAATCTTCAATGGAAAAGGAAAGTGTTCTTTTGGGAAGTTCTTGTGCTTGAAGGAAAAGGATTTACTCCTTACAAGAAGACTTGTCATAAAGGAAATAGTATTTATATAGAACAAGTAAATCTTGTACGTTTAGAGTAGGATTTCCTTTTATATTATACTCCCTGTAACTAGTATAAATAGAACCTTGTAATTAGGTTGAAAGTGTGAGTTGAACACCATGTAACATCAGAGAGTGTGAGTGAGATCCGGGGAGACCCAATGGGAATATCCGAGGAGGGATCCAAGGGAATATTGGTGGATCATGTTAGAGATCCGTGAGTGATATTTAGGGGAAACCTAGGGGATATTGTGGGGTTCTTGGTGAGGATGTTGTGAGTGTAGTTTAGGGTTAGGTGTGAGAGAGAATCCTGAAGTATATGGTTGTAACAATTTATCATATAGTGGAACTTTCTCTGTCGTCTTGATAGCCCGTGGTTTTTTACCCGTTTTGGTTTTTCCACATATATCTTGAGTTGTGATTGTTTTATTCTCTCTCATTTATTTTTCTACTTATTGACGTTATTATTTGCTATGAGTTATGGGCGTATATTAGGCACGACGTTTCCGCGTTCATCGGTATTAGAGGATTATCCCCAACACAGCTTATGTTAATGAAGGAGAAATTTATCTCCTCCAAGACAAACCAACCTACTCCATAATCTTCTCAACCATTGCGTTAACAAATGTGAGCAATGAAAGCAGTGTTCTATCAAGTAAAGCAGATGCAGATAAGCAGATGCAGAAACCCTAATTTTCCACCATGAAATAAGAAGAAAAAAGCTCAAAAAAATAATAATAAGAAGAAGAAAAAATAAATCATTCAATGGAGATGAGAGAGAGACGTATAGAGAGATCATAGATTGGGTGCATTAAGTTTGAAAAATAAGTAAAAAATGGTAGTTTTGGAAATAAATCAAAAAATTAATAAAAACATTTAATTTTACTTAATTAAATCAAAATTTTAAAAAGTGGGGCATAAATAGACCGATAGGGGGTGTGCCAATAGCACCACTCTTAATAAAATTAATATTTATTTCTAAAATTACCATAGTGGTCACTCATTTAATTTGGTTGGACTATCAAAATGATCATTAAATGGAAAATTCGGTAACAGTAAAAATCCGGTATTTGATTCTTTTAGCGATACAAGTAAGAATCAAAATTCTTTTAATTGTACTTGATTAAGCCCAGAAATTATATACATTTTGGTATTTCTATCTCCAAACATTTTGAATTTCCTAATGTGAGTTTCACTAAAGAGACTCTAGAGGTAAACCAACCAAGATTTCCATTAAGAGATTTTTCCTACTTTTTTTACCGGAGATATACATATACTAGAGAAATTTTCCAATACATCTCATAAACATTTTCTTGCATATAAATTCCAAGCAATTGCTAAGGTGATGTTCGGTGTCATTTCCGAGGTGCGAATCATTTTCTCATAATAATTTAATTTATTTATTTATTATTATTATTATTTTTTTTATATTGAACCCCAAGGTACGGCAACTCGAATTAGGATATTGTCCGACTAAATAAACTCTTTTTACCACCAATCAACATTAGATGGTGGGAATAATTTAATTTAATCGACAAATATTAAGATATAAGTGAAATACAACAATGAGATGTCTAGAATGGACCAGGATCCTCTCTTCACCTCACCTTTTCCTCACATTTTCAAAGCATGTGATTGGTTGTTAATAAAGTGTTAATCATATCTTAACCATTCATTCATTGTAATGCTTATGTGTCATAAGATTAAGTGAGGTGAGGAGAGGATCCTTGTTCGTCTAGAATTGGATGAGGATTCTCCCCTTATCCTTTTTTTTTTTTTTTTTAGACTTTTCATAATCTAATGACACCTAAACATAGCAAAAAATATATGGTTAATTGTACATATATGCAACTTTTACTTAAAATTACACTAACATAGTAACATACTCTACTATCAACGGGTTGCCATTAGAAGTTAACAGCAGAGGGATAAAAACGTATTTTTGTCTATTAATATGAAAATAATAATTATTAATTATTTATATAATACTTAATTATTAAAAAAAAATAGATGAAGGAGATCAAATTTCCTCCCTCCATCAGTCGATCACAATCGTAGAAGATAATTTCTTTTACAAAAATGATTTAAAATAAAATTAAAATAAAAAGAAAAAAACCTCAAAAAAAAAAAAAAATCAGTTTCAGTTAAAAAGTCAAAATAGCTAGAAAAAATATTTTTTAAAAAAAATATAAAGAGATTCCAAATATCTCTCGAAACTCCATCAGATGGAATGCCTCCATCTCAGATGGAACAGGGCATCTTGCGAGTTGTAAGTCATCTCACAAGCTTCCAAATCGATCACGAATTTTTCTTTTCATACTGCGTAGCGGGACTCCTTTGACACGTCGCTAGCGATGATTTTCACCACCAGCGTTGACTCGATAACCGCCTTTGACGCTGGTGGGTTTCAAACCGTGTCACTCCGTTGACGGAGATCATCCATCTCAGATGGAGGCGAGGCCGCCTCTATTTTGCTCGCCTCCATTATTTTGCTTTGTGATTTTTTTACTTTAAAAAAAATAGATTTCTAGTTTTTTTTTTCCTATAATTTGGTTGAAGTTGAAGATAGGTGAATGGGTTGAGTTTGATTGCCTTTTTTTTTTTTTTTTAAGAATCGATTGCCTATTTTTTAGGGAAAATATCATTTTCGTCCCTATAGTTTACCATATTATCCATTTTGGTCCCCGTTGTTTCAATATTGGCTATATAGGTTCAAACGTTTTCAATTAATCCCTATTTTAATCCCTACAGTCCAATTACGTTAGGGTTTTTCAAAATTTCGTTAGGTCAACAAGGATAAAACGGTAATTCAACGTCAGTGTTTCTAGAAGCCTATCTGAAGAAAGGGCATAATGGTAGTTTTGAAATTAATTAAATAAAAAATGAAAAAAATATAATTAAATTTATAAATAATTAATTTTAAAAATAAAACTAATTAAATTTATAATTAATTGAATTTAAAAATTAAACTAATAAAACTAATAATAAAAATAAATAAAACTAAATAAAATTAAAATTAATATATATATATATATATATATAACTAATTAAAAAATGAAAAAAAAAAAACTAATTAGAAAATGAAAAAATAAATCAAATAATATTTTAAGTATGAGAAGCTTGAAAGCACACTTGAAATTAGTTGAAAAACTCCAAAAAGAAATAAATCAAATATGCGGTTCAAAAACTTCTTCATGTATTCATCAGAATATGTTAAAAAATTCAAAGAATTCCCATCAAACCATTCAAAGCTCTACACACCTCTCTCTCGCATCCCCTCCCTTCTTCTACACTTTTCTTCCTCTCAACTGAAACCCTAATTACATTCAAACCTGAACCCTTAATATTAATACATGATCAGATTTCAAAATTAAACAATCTCTCTCTCCGAAACCTAATTACATTCAAACCTGAACCCACTCGAACCCCCACCATATCTCTCTCTGAAATTCTTCTCTCAAATATGATATCACAATAAAACTCTTTTTTTACTCACTCACAGATCTAATTTTGGTGTGGAATAAGTTTGATTTTCTAGGCTTGGTTGATGCTCCTAATTTGGCGAAACATGGAGGCCTCTGTTTCTCTTCAAATCTCTTCAAAATTTTCACTCTCTGTCTTCATTCCTCTTCATTGTCACCAAACCAGATCTCAAAACCTCAAAAAATCCAAAAGCTACCTTTAAAATACTCATTTCACTCTCCACACAAGACCCACGAATTCCTTTAAACTTTGTTGTAATTTCCTCAGATGCCACCAACATATGTTCTCTGTTACTCTTTGATCGTAAAGCACTCAACTTTAATTACTTTGATTGTTTGTTTAAGGGCTACAAAAACAAGTTGAACTCCAACCTTGTGCTTGAAATTTTGATGAATTATATACAATTGGGTAGGATAAAGACTCTGGAGTTCTTTTCTTTGGCTGGAATGCAGATGGGTTTCCAGTTTGATGACTGTAGCTGAGTACATGGCTGATTTTCTGGGTAGGAGGTACTATGCACGGTGAGGGTTTGTTTACAATCTCGAATTTGTGTTGATCTGGGTGGATTGTTTGTTGATTTTGGCGGATTTTGTTTTGACAATTATTGTTTTGGTGATGGTGATGGTGATGATTCAAGGTCTGGATCTGGGTTTTATTATGTGTTGATTTTGTGTTTTGAAAGTGGTTTTGTATTGATGAATGAAGAGGTTTTGTTTTGGGTTCTGAATTGTTTTTGTGATTTTGGTGGTGGCTAGGGTTTGAGGAATCTTTTTTTTTCTTTTTTTCTTCTTTGGGAAAAAGTGGAGTTTCTTCTTAATATTTTTGTTATTTTTAAAAATTGTAAATAATTAGTATGAGGGTAAAATTGGAGGGCATTAGGGTCTTTTAACTAGTATCAGAAATAATCAGGGGCAGCATGGTCATTTGACCCTCTGTCCCTATCAGAAACCACTTTATCAACGGAAAACGTAACAGAAGGACTAAACGGGTTAATACTGGAACGATAGGGACTAAAATGGATTATATGGTAAATCATAGGGATGAAAATGATATTTTCCCTATTTTTTAAGATGGAGATTTCTGGAATTTGATTGAAGATGGAGACTGAGGATATCTGGAAGATGGAACCCGTATGCTCTATGATTTTCTTTTTTCATAAACGATTTATGGTTTTTTTTTTTTTCTTTCTAGAATTTGATTGAAGACAAAGATTGATCAAAGGGTTGACTTTGATTGAATAAGATGATGAACAATTAATTGAATCTGGACTATTTTCCCAGATTTAATCTTTGAACACAAGAGTTTGAATCTAAGAAGAAAACAATATTGGATTTTCTTAAACAAATTTATTAAATAAATAAAATAAGAGGAAGGAACGAGGTGTATTTAAGTCATTTCACAATGAAAATGTGGTCAATGGTTAATGTTGAAGGAAATCAACTAACGGTAGGGGATATTAGTGCAAATTTTAGTAAAATTTAAATATGTGTACAATTAGACCAAATGTCAAGTAAGGTTTGTGTAAGTTTCCCAAATCTTTTTTATTTATTTTTTTCTCTTCGATTTTCAACCATCAGATTGCATTCTAAGAAATCTGACGGCTAAAGGTTATCAAGGTAACAAAAAGTATCCGAGAAGATTTCTTGGGCGCCATCTTTTCCCGCGCTCTTTTATTTAAATTTTGCCGCTTCTTCAAATTTAAATTTGAATACAACTCTATTAAGGTGATAATCATGTATTAATTGATAATTAGAAGATGATTTTTTTCAGAGAATTTTATTTATATGAAAATTTTAATAGCATTTTATGTAAAACTCCAAATAACTCCTATAGTATGTTTATAGTTATTTGAATCATCGTTTATAAAAAAAATTTCCTTGAAATTTGATAATGTACCGTCAGGACCTATAAATATCAAACACTATATGTATGAGTGTATGATTAGGAAATATACTCCTACAACCGGAAGATATCCACTTTTACAATACTAGAGAGAAAACTACACAATATATACTTTTAAAATGTGTATGGTGAGACTCGAACACATATTACTAACGTGAAAGCAAATGTGTACACCCTGCCCATCTACCATTGTTTTTTATGTGTCTAAAACTCTAAATTTCTCAAAGAGATTGAAAAAAGATTTTTTTTAAAATAATTTTATTAATGAGTATACTAAAAACATACATTAATTCGTATTAAGTTTATAGATTTCTAACTGTGTCACAAATAAAAAAAATTGGAAAAAAAAAAAAAAAAAACCAACCTTCAATCTGTAGAAATCTTCTGCTTGAAGCTTCCTCTTAACACCACTTTATAGCAACCTCAACCCCACCCTGTATATAAAGTGAGGAGGTAAAAGATAAGAACAGAAAGTATCAAAAAAAGAATTAAATCATGAAAAAAAAAAAAAAAAAAAAAAAAGAAGAGAACATAAACATCAAAAAAGAAAAGAAAAAAAAGAGAACGCAAACATCAATAATGGCCGCTGCAACAACACTACCACCAACCAACTCATCTGTGTTATCGTCCTTATCAGATGCTATCGAAAATGAAGATATTAGAACCTACCGATATCAAACACTATATGCATGACCAAGAAATCTACTCCTACAACCGGAAGATATCCACTCTTACAATACTAAAAAGAAAACTAAACAACATATACTTTTAAAATGTGTATGATGAGACTCAAACACTCAAACACTTACTAGTAATGTGGAAGCAAATGTGTACACCAATGAGCTCATCTACTATTGTTTTTTACATGTCTAAATTTCTCAAAGAGAATGAAACAAGAATTATATATTTTTTAAAAAAATAATTTTATTAATGAGTATCCTAAAAACATACATTAACTCGTATTAAGTTTATAGATTTATAACCTGTCACAAATAAAGAAATAGGAAAAAAAAAAAATCCTAATTCTGTAGAAATCTTCTGCTTGAAGCTTTCCTCATAACACCACTTTGTAGCAACCTCACTCTGTATATAAAGTGAGGAGGTAAAAGAAGAGAACACAAAGTGTCAAAAAAGAAAGAAAGAAGAGAACACAAACATCAATAATGGCCGCTGCAACAACAACACCACCAAGCAACTCATCTGTGTTATTGTCCCTATCCGATGCTATCGAAAACGAAGATATCCAAACATTGAAGTCGTTACTCTCAAATAATCCAGAAATCTTGGACCTTGCTGCCAAGAATTGGCCGAAAAACCCTCTTATTCTGGCCTGGAAGCTGAGAAAATTCCTTGTCATTGCGGAGATTGGAATCTGGAAACCAGAATTCGCCATGGAGAAAATGCATGAGGGTTTCACCATTCTGCACTTAGCTTGCATTAGAGGAGATGTTAAGATGGTGAGGGCTCTGGTGAGGCTTGATTCTCAACTCTGCCACCTGAAAGATGACCGCCACTCTATGACTCCTCTACAGATGGCTGTCAAGCACGGCCATGGAGATGTAATAAGAGAAATACTGTTGTCATGTCCTGAGACAATTGAAAAGCTGACCTCCCATAAGGAGACTGTTTTCCATCTGGCTGCGGATAAGCACCAGTCCGATGCTTTTGAGGTTTTGTTGGATGTGGCCATGAAACTCAACCAACAACATCTGCTTCGTCAAACGGACCACCATGGAAATACTGCTCTGCACATTGCTGTCTCCAATCAACTAATCCGGGTAGGTTGGAACTTTTGGTTGGTATAAAACGTTTAAAGTTACCATAGCCCAACGTGGTTTGACAGTAAAAGCGCTCATTGAATTTGACAATTAAAGTTTCCTATTAACTTGTGCATTCATGTTTAAAATATGGTTTAACAGGTTGTAAAGCTGTTACTTCCTGAGCCGAATCGGGAGACTGGCGGCCGTGGCTTCATGATCCAGGTGAACGCTAAGAACAATAAAGGTGAAACAGCTCTTGACCTCTACTATCAGATTCATGATTGTGGTTTAGCTATCCCGGAAATTGGCCACCTCCTTCGCGAGGCTGGTGGGCGCGAGGGGAATTTTTGGCACCAAAAACACAGTTTTCCTAATCTGAGGAGTGCTAAGAATGACCTATTGGTTGTTCTAGCAATATTCATAGGGTTGGCTTTTACCATAACTTGCAGTCTCCCAACTTTTTTTCCCAAAGAACACTTTGTTGCAAGTCAAGAAGTATTTCAATATAAAGATGTGGCGCTTCAGGATCTACCTCTGGTTTTCTACATCATGTCCATAATTACAGTTGTTTTCGCCACAAGTATGGGCTTCCTTCTTGTGCAGCTGTGCTCATTTCCTTGCGGAATTCTTCTGCTTCTTACTGGCGATGCAACTTCCATTGTTTACGCACTTTATACCTATTACATTGTGCCAAAATTCTCTATCAGGATCGCAACTCATTATATATCAAGTTTTTGTTTGATGTGGATTTTAGCTGTGGGCCTCTTTTTCTGCCTCTTTTTCTGCAGAGCTCTCACAAATATGGTGTGGAAATATTTATCTTTGCTATTCTATGACTTTGCAAAGTGGCTGAAGATGAAACTGGATTTAAATGTTCCGTCTCTAAGTAAGAAAAAGCTGCCATATCTTAAGCAATTATCTGGGGTGCAGACGGTAAGCGTTGCCTTAGCTGATTTGATCGTCTTCATTCGCGCTCAAAAACTCATAATTTCTCTTTTTTAAAGTCTTTTTATATTGTTCATGATCATGTTACAGGTTGGAATTGCATCAACATCCACTGCAGCTTCCAACAATTGAATCGCAGGCTCCATATATAAGACCGAAAAAGAAACTTAAAATGGTTATGACTTCAGTCCAGTCCTAAAATAAAGTGAACAAATCCGCCATGTAGAAACTAGAAAGCCCTCCGAATAATCCCCTCCTTAATCAGTTATTTCCTTTTCCAGTTCTCCAATTGTCTCTCCATGACCACCGAGTCTTGCAAACCCTATAACAACATAAACCTTCTTCCTTCTTTCCTTCATGACCTTCACATCTCTTACCGCGAGCAATATATGACATATGATATATATAGTAGGTTTCAGGTCCTGCACATTTTTTTCTTATGAGATTCTAGATTATAGCATCATATGCGACAAACAAAGAAAAATAAAGCAGAGCAGGAGAAGATGACCAAAAACTGAAGTCAGGAAACTCTTGCTCAATTTTCTTTTCTCTACTTGTAATGTAATGTTGTCTCTTTGTAATGAAATAGGGTCTCTAACACCACCATATTGTATTATATAGAATTAAATTAAATTGGATTGGATCATACTGTATTGTATTTGGTGTGTGATTGAATTCTTGTATTTATATTGCCAAATGATAAAACATAATTGTTAGGATATTGTACCTAAACAAACCCTCAACACCTTCCTGTTAACACTTTGAAATACTGTAAGATTCACTTACAATAACAGGCAAGAATATATTTTATCAACAATCGAATCAATAGCAGTATACTGGGACACAATCTATTAATCCAATACACAACTTAAACCAATTAATCTGCTAATCTGTCTCAAGAATCTGTAGAGACTAATCAACACAATAACTGTGTAATACAAGCCCAACAAACCGAGATCAAGACTGATCTTTTACCACTAACAACCAGACCTTCAAAGCCCTCTCTTAATCAACAAGTATCTCTCTGAAATCACATAAACTACTTCTACAAAGTAGAACCGAGACACTCAGGTCTCTAAGATTACTGGAATACACACTCTTTACAAGAGAGAATCAAGATCACCAAAAGATCACCACATGAACACAATCACAACAGCAGCAACTCACAAGAAAAAGCTCTCAAAACTGAAACCCTAGAAAAGAAGCAAAAATCACGAATGAATCCTCTTCTCTCACTTGGACTTCATATATAAAGCCTTATCTTCTGAGTCAGCATAGTGATCCATTTGAACCAATTACAAGACGCCACATCAGCTGTAAATCTGTGACGCAGCATGTTGATCTGATAAGATCAGTTCATTAAACCAAACGACACCATTTTAGTGACTGGGCTCTACTTGGACCTGGTTGAAGCTGTAGATCAGGCTTCTGAATTTTATTTGGGCTTGTATTTTGGGCCTCTGGTTTGGATCAGCAACTGGTGGACTAAATATCAACAATAATAATTTACACATTCATAGATAAAAGAAAGGGGTGAATTCAAAAAGATCCAAAAAATTTATGGATTTTTTTTTATTGTTTTCGTCGCATTTCACAACTTTTGGACAGAAATACCCTTAAAATTTGAAATTTGAAAAAAAAAAAAAAAAAAAAAAAAAAAAAAAAAACTGACAGGGTGGAACCCACCCATCAGTAACTATTGTTAGGGTGGAACCCACCCATCAGTAAAATCAAACGACCAAAAGTAAAAAAAAGAAGAGAGAGAGAGAAGGGAAGAGAGATCATATCGCAGACAGTCGCCGTCCGTCGCCCAGAAGAGATCTCCATCCCTCCGTGCTGCTCGCCCTCGCCGTCGGTGCTGCTCACCCTCCGTTGATCGACCCACCAACCCGGTTCTGTTTTCAACTACAAAACCCAGGGTTTGTGATCTAGGTTTTGTTTTGTACTTAATTTTGTGTACAATTTCACATTCAACAAATTGTAATCATTTTAGGGTTTTGTATTATGGATCAGATTGTTCATCTGTAGTTTACTATCTAAATTACTTTGTTTTAAGCTAAATTGATCATTTATGTTTCAACTTTCGATTTAGTTGTGTTGTACTGGTGAATGGAAATTGCTTGCTTGATATTTTGCGTAGCAGGAAAATTGACGTGTATATGAAGTTGTTTGGTTGAAGCCCTGGCATTTTAATGGTTTGCAATTTTTATTTATTTTTTGTTTGTATTTATTTATTTGTTGGCTTAGGCCCTAAATTATCAAAAAGGTGTATCGTTTCGGTTCAAGATAAAATTCAAAAAGTCTCATTTAACTGTGTATAATGGTACTGTGGGTTCTAGCTAGCTTAGTTGGTAAAATTTCTTAGTGGTTGAACAAGAGTTTTTGCATTCAAGTCTTGCTCACATAGATGGGGAGAGGTTTGATTATATTTATTTTATAAAAAATGAAAATATTCCTTTTGAAACAAGTGTACTGAGTACATTTTTTTTTTTTTTTTGTCATTTTGCGTCATGCTTTCCATTGTATACATTAAACCATTGTTAAATCAGCTTAGGTTATTAACCATTTCTAAGAATCTGATGATGCATCCATGTAGTTTTGAGTTGGTCAGTCCTTGGTACAGTGGTAAACCGGTAATGCTGTAACTTTTTCTGATATATCCTAGCAAAGCACTAGTTACAAAATTATTTATCATAGCAGCAAGTGAGTTCAATGTTTTATGCTGTTAAGCATTATGGTATGGCCTTTTGAAGACTAGACATTTTCGTGTTCCTTTTTTGTGCTTTGGTTAAATACGTTGACATATTCAATTAATTACATTATCCTCAAAATCTTGTACTTATTTGCTTATACTTGTTATGTTTTGTCTTGCTTTGGGCTCCTTTGAGCATGGAATACATCTGTGTTTAGGTCTCATTTGTAAATACTTCAAGGTTTTCAACTACAAAACCCAGGGTATGTGATCTAGGTTTTGTTTTGTACTTAATTTTGGTTTTAAAAAGTACAACTCATCTTACAGTTGTCTTAATTTTCATTTTAAAAAGAACCAATTCAATTAAGGGTAAGTAAAAAAAGGAATCAAGAATATTGGAAAACAAAATTGAGGGAAGAGATCTCAAGTGTGTGTGTGTGAGAGAATATTAGAGAAGACTTAGAAGTCCAACATGTACAGCTAAGGAGATAGTGGGATGATAGATTAGGTTATGTTATGTGCATGCAAGAGACTCACTTAAGGAATATGCTATATGAATCTTGCAATTTTTAATTTTTTTCATCTTTAACATGTTACTTTACCAAAATAAAAAGGGCCTTTTTCTCCCCTTATAATTTAATTAATTTTAGATCTCTTTTTGTACCTTTTTTCTCACCAATGGTTGGATTTATCCTTTGATTCTATTTTTTTTAAAATAAAAAAAAGTTAATGATTTCATTAGCAGCTAGCCTACCCTTTTTTGAATTGATTTCATCTTTAACATGCTACTTTACTGGCATGTAACTAACATTATTTGTATGTGATTTTGTAGATGAAAAATATTAATTATGAGGATTTCCTCATAACACCGAAGGATAAGTGGATTAAAAAATCCACCACGAACGTGTACTGTAATTTGAACACCTTTCCAGACATTGTGAAGGTTCTCAAAAAAGTTGGGCAATTAAAAGAGTTTTGTAGCACCTAGTTCATATCCCTGAAGACTTAATTTTTTCAGCCGGCGTACTTCACAACCTTTTGTTGCTTAATCTTTGTTTTTGAAGTTTATAAACTGTCATGTACATGGAATGATTATAACAAACAACTGGAATTTATGATCTATACTTTTTGAAGCTTAGTCAACTGGCATGTAAATTCAGAACTGGCATATAACTTTAGAATTGCATTGGCATGTAACTTGTTCAGGTGCTGGCATGCAAAAATACTATTATGTTTAGTTTCCAACTAAGTCTTTCAAATAGGTATATCATAAATAACTTGTTAACATACCCTGGCATGTAACAATAATAGAATTTGATCATTTAAGTGAGTGTCTTCTAATAACTCTTATTTCTACACGTTGTGTAGCCCCATACTTTTATCTTTTATGCTTGTTTTCCGGGTAAAACCCGGTATTTAACGTTTTAAATAAGTGTTTCAGGATTTTTTCCAGAAGAGGGGCTAAAGTGCAAAAATGGTGAAATATTGGGGCAAAAGTGCAATTTTCAAAAGTTAAATTTTGCTCCCTAATTCGGTGATTAGGGGCTGCCGTTTAGGGAGTAGAAAGGGATCAGAAGACCAACTTTTTGTAATTCTACAGCCTAGGGCGCAGAATAGGGCGCAAAATCAAGGCGGGATTTTTGACAAAAGTTTCCTGCAGAACACTCAACTTGCGGGGGCCATATCTCTCGCCTCCAATTGAACTGGGTTTCGTACTATATACGGTTGGAAATCTCCAGAAGTCTTCTTTCCAACGGTTCTTCAAGAACATGATTCTGATTTTTGTGGAGAAATATATGCCCATTTCCGTAACAGTGCGCGCTGTTGGAAAGTCACCCGCGAAGTCCCCAAAATCAGCCACTTATGCAAGGGCATTCTATTCCTTTCACCATCAATTCTGCCCTAGCCTTCTCCCCACTATAAATACCCCCTTTTCTCTTTAGTTTTTCAGGATCCCTAACCCCCCCTCTCTCTCTCTTCCGCCCTACTCTCTCTCTCTCTCTCTCTCTCTCTTCTATTTTCTTCATCTTCTTCACCTCCTTCACCAAATAAGTGAGAGATCCAAGCTTCCATGGAGGAAATCCTCCATGGGAGCTCCCCATACATCTCCACAACCCCGTTTTACACTTCTTCCATCCATTTTAAGGCAGATTGCAAGGAATAGGAGTGGTCTTTGGACCAATTTCAAGCTAAGAAGGTTTGGAGCATCTTTGGAGGACTTGTCTTCAAAGGTTGTCTCTTATTTGCTCATTTCTTTGTATTCTCTATTTCTTTAATGTGTAACCACCAATTTGGGGATTTTGTAAACCTACAATTGTGTAATATATGTTGTTTGTGCTTAAATTCGGTTGGGTTTTGTTTCACTCTTTGTTAATTTCATGAATTTAGCTTTAATTGCAATATCCATGTGTGTAGAGGTCCAAAATTGATATGTGTCCATGATTGGGATTAGGAGTAGAGTAATTTAATGTAGGAGTAGTGTAATTTAACTTCCCATGATTGTTGATTGATTGATGGATGACCAAAATGCCATGTTTAGAGTAATTGGAGTGTTAGAGATTGAGCTCTAAAGAGTGGAAAAGGTTTCAGTTCAGGCAATTCAGTTGCTAAATTGGCCTTGATTCAAATCCATGTGCTTAATGGGTCTTTTTAAGACACAATTGCCCTTCCTTGGCCGGATTGGGTGATGAATTGATTTTGGGAGAATTCCCAAATCAAGAGGATGAACCCTCAACCTATATTGAATGTCCATAATGTATAACAACCAACTTATTTGCACATTGTTGTTTGGTAAACTTGTTTCCCATGTCTAGCCATCCTAGGGAGATTGATAAAACCGAATCCGTATCTAGAGTAAAGACAAACTGAATTCCTCTTGTGCTTGTGTAGTTATATGGGTATTTCATTGCTTAATGCTTTCACTCGGTTAGCCACCTTGTGGATGATATTTAGGCTATGTATTATATATTGCGTGGTTCACATTAACATGTCCAGCGTGATATCCTCTACATTTGACCAGACAGTGAGAGATACACTACGCTGGCGTGTAGAGCTCGTGTGTGTGTCCCACAGTCCTTAATGAATCCAAGCATTTATGCATTGATGTAATCTCTAAGACATCGAGAGAGATTAGAGATTAATTAAGGGGACACGAGCATATAACATACGTGTTGTATGGGTATCTCGTATTCTTAATGCTTTCACTTGGTTGTCATCCCGTATTTGGTTAGCCATTGTGAATGAATTATTGGCTGTAGTATGGCCCACTCGGTTGCGCATTACATGCCCAACAAAATAACCACTGTATATCTCGGCACGGTTGGCACGCCAAGGATGGTGGGCCGTTCCAGGCACGATTTGTATGAATCGCAGGCCAGGCTTGGCACGACCCACATTCTTGGCACGGGTTGGGTAGAAGTTTGAGGCCTAGCGTGCCAGCCCTGCCAGGCCGACCGTTCTGTTTTTTTTCTTTTTTTATTTTTTTATTTTTTTTTTTACCGTTTAACCTTAATTTATTATTATTATTTTTGAAAATTTTGACCATTGCTGACGTCAGCAAACGGTCAAAATTTTCAAACTTGGTCAAAAAATTACACTTTACCCCCTCATCTCTTCTATTTTATATCTTTACCCACATTTCAAATTTTTCTATAAATACCCCCACTCATTTCATTTTCCATACACTTTCTCTCAAATCTCAATCTCTATTCTCTCATTCTCTCTACATTCTCCAACTCTCCATTACTCTCTCTAATCTCTATTTCTCATTCTCTACACCTTCATAATTTAAATTTTTAATAATTCCATTCTTACTCTCTCTCTCTCTATTCTCTACATAACTAATCTACTACTCTAATACTCTACTATTCTAAATTTCTACTAATATTATTCTCTAATTTCTCCACCAAAGCTCAAAGCCTCAAAGGTATGTTTTTCCTTTAAATGTTATTAATTATTTTTATGTTTTAGTTTATAAAATTTATATTTATAGTTAATAATTAATATATTTATGCTTAGTTATTAATTTTGATATTTATTCTTATGTTTTATGTATATTTTATATTTATTTATGGCTTTATGCTTAGTGTATTTATGAGATAATATTTTTATGCTTTGCTTTGTTTTAAATTTTAATATTTAATCTTAGAATCTTAGATTTTAGTAAATTTATCATTTTATGATTTTATGTCTAGTAATTAATTTTAATATTTGTATATTTTTATTTATGCTTAGTAATATTACTATCTTAGTATATATTGTTTAGTTAGTAAATTGATGATTTTATGTTTAGTAATATATTTAAATATTTTTATAATATTTATGATTTTTATATTTAGTAATTAATTTTAATATATTTAAGCTTAGTATATTTATGATTAAATGCTTACTAATTAATTTAAGTACTTTTATGCTTAGTACTTTAGTAGTTAGTATATTAGTATATTTATCAATTTATGATTTTATGTTTAGTAATGAATTTAAATATTTTTATGCTTAATATATTACTATATTTGTGATTAAATGCTTAGTAATGAATTTAAATATTTTTTATGTTTAGTATATTTATGATTAAATGCTTAGTAATTAATTTAAATATGTTTATGCTTATTGCTTAGTATATTTATGCTTTTATATTTTTATGTTTAGTAATATATTTTAATATTTGTATGATTTTATGATTTTATGTTTAGTAATTAATTTTAATATGTTAATGTTTAGTATATTTAAGATTTTATGTTTAGTAATTAATTTTAATATGTTAATGTTTAGTATATATTTATGATTTTATGTTTAGTAATTATTTTAATATTTGTATGATTTTATGATTTTATGTTTAGTAATTAATTTTAATATGTTAAATGTTAATGCTTAGTATATTTATGATTTTATGTTTAGTAATTAATTTAATATTGTCATGCTTAGTAATTAGTATATTTATGATTTTATGCTTAGCCATTGTAATGACTAATGAGGTAATATTTGTATTGTAGGAAATGGATCATAATCATCCTCAAATTTTGGACGGTATTAACATGGAGGAAAATTATTTTGACCTTTCCGAGCCGACGGAAATGGCAGCGGGACCTTCTGGTTCCGACACAACACCGACATCATGTCCTCCCAAACCTAAAAAGTACATATCAAAAGTATGGGAGTGTTTTGACAAAGAAGAAATATCAAACCCAAACGGTAGGGTCACAACAAAATATCTCTGTAAGTTTTGTAAACACTCATATGATGCCTATCCAAAGTCAGGAACCGGTCATTTGCACAAGCATATGGACAAATGCATGGCTCAACAGGAATAGCCAAAAACTATAACCCGGACATAACTACAACGGAATCGGGACGGCCAGACGGGCTAGTTACGACTCCGCGTATGCTAGAGATTGCACTCTATTTCCCTTGCCAAATTTTTATCCCATTGGGTTTTTCTTGGTAAGGTTTTTAATGAGGCAATCATGTAAAAGTGAAAATCCGAAATAAATAAACCAATTTTCATTTCATATTTTCATGTATTTTTTATTTACTTTCATATTTTATTTTTATTTATTCTTTGAATTATTTTATTAAATAAAATAATAAATTTATCCTTTTTTTTTATTACACTAAAATAATAAATAAGAATATATTAATATAAGATAGACAAATTACAATTAAAATTACATAATCTAAATTGTTTAAACCATATTATAATATTAAAAATAAAAAAAATAAAAATATATATAGCTTGCATGCCGGCCCGGCACATAAAAAATGAATGTACACAAACGAAGTTAAATTGCTTAAAGCATACCTAGAGGGGGGGGGGGGGGGGGGGGGGGGGGGGGGTGAATAGGTTTTTACACCTTTTTTCAAACCCTTGAACAAACATCCGTTTGTCCCTCAAGGTAGCCTTACACACAATACAATAAGCCAAGGTAGACATACATAGACAATACGATGACACAATCATAAGAGAAATGTCTAAGTATATTAACAAGTCATGTGAGGTAAAATATCAAATAAACATAACAACAAAATAAGCTTGTATTTCATAAGATGTTCAATGTGTTACAAGAGTGAGCAAAATGTCACTAAACAATATTACAATATACAAAAGAATCAAAGATACAAATTGATCTATAGAATGAATACACTAATCACACTATACAAAGACTTGGTTCACAATACATCACAAGTGAATATTATGAATTAAGACAATAAAATATACAATTAAAATATAAGAGAAGAGATAGAAAGAATTAACACAAGGGATTTTTTTTAACGTGGTAAAACCTCCAAGGAGGAAACATCCACGGGTTGAACTACAACCATTGGGTACTATATTATTGGAAAGTAAACATAGAACATTCACAAAGTGACCAATCTTTAGCTCACCCAACCTAGTGAAGTCTAAGCCTACCCAACCCTATTGGAAAGTATGAAATCCCTCAATGATGCGGAACCACCATATATTGGACAACACACTCAACCAACATCGATGGTAGATTAGAAATTCCTCAAGAGTGCATACACCTCCCGTGTACCCCGCTCTATCGGACTCTATGTCTAACCATACGCCTAGGCCTACCAATATATTAGCCAACTCCCTATCCAAGGCACTCTTGCCTCTAGGGAGCCTCCCATGCATGACTATCCGAGTCCTCCCGACTCTAGCCATGACTCCTTGCTTACCTATCCGAGTCATCCCGACTCTAGGCAAGTCTTCTTGCTTGGCTATCCAAGTCACCCCGACTCTAGCCAAGACTTCTTGCCTTTTACAAGGACTTCCTAGTGTGATCATGTGAATGCAAATGATGCAAACATTCATTTCAACATAGAACATGTGATCAATACATTCTATGGCACAAATAGACCTAAACATGTGAAAACACAATTAATCAAGTCTAGATGCAAAAATACATGAATAGAAACCTAAGCATGTGAAACACCTAACACATACACTCAAAGTCTCATTCATACACATAACACTTGAATCACAAAATGTTCATTAAGTCCTAATTCAAGATGCTATCAATATACAATCAAAGGCTAGATATATGAGATTAAAATCAATCAATATACTAGACAAAAATATAGAGCAAGGTTTTGAGATTTACATCAATCAAAACCTATATTCTCTAAATCACAAACAAATACACAAATCCTTGATTTCTTCAATCAAAGGACCAAATCAAATCTCAAAGTCATTTTAACACAAAATTAATTCAATTAAGTATCAAACAACCTAAGATGCCATTCTAATCACAATACAACTCACAAACAAATGTAAAACCTAGAATCATAAAATCTAGTCAACATAAGTCCACAAATTGAGTTTCAATTGGAATGATAATCAAGCTACCTTTTCAAATAGCTTTCATAAAACAATAACATAGATATAGAAGAAGAAACCCCAAGCATTTGGAAGGTCAAATAACAAGAAATCCCTAAGATGAGACCATTACCTCGGATTTTGAAGCTGGTTCGGAATTCAGTGATCAACCACTGGAAATCACGATCAAACAGCTACCAAACCACTTGGAGATGTTAGAGGACTCAAATACGAACACTCTCCAACTTGAATCACTCAAATCCGACTCCGGATGAGGAAGATATGGTGTTTCGAAAATCAGAAAATTCAGAGGAGAGGGCTGACGGGAAATCAGTTTTTTCTTCTTAAAAATTCAAAATGAGAGAGAGAGGGAAGAAATAGGAGGAGAGAGAAGGAGATTTTCGACCAATCACGTGGTGCCACGTCACCCCCAGGCCGTGGGGGGCGCGTGGCCCACACGGGAGCAGAGGGTGCTCCAGGCCGTGGGGCCCACGGCCTCAACCACGGCCAGCCCATGTGGCCCACGGCCTGGGCTGTCCTCTCCCGCGGTCCCTCGGTTCGTCGGCCCGTATCTCGGGCATCCAAACTCCGAATTCGAATCCGTTTTTGGATTACGAACTGTGACTCTCTCACGCACGAAAACGACTATACAACTTTGAAAAACGGTTGAGAAATCATCTCGGAAATCATCGATGAAGTCAACACAACGTAAGAGAACGTAAAGTGGCATAGTCAACACGTTTGGACTCGAAACCTTATGAATGAGTAACCGAAACGACCGGAACTCAATAAGGCATTGAATAAGAACATGTTCAAGTCCTAAACACAAAATACGGAAACATACAAACACAAATACACACACATATGCTAGTTTCCGGACATAGTCCTAGAAAATGCAAAACACAAAGTTTATTAACTAAATGTGAATGCATGAGCATATTTTGCCAAGTGTGTGAAAGCGAAATGTAAATGAAATAAAATCATGAAGGGACACACAAGAATGATATGTGTGAGTGTGTGCCTAGCCTTGTAAGAGATAAGAGGTCTTTGAATACCTTTGTAGACCGATAATGTCTGAAACTCTTAAAAGCCGGCAACTTGAACGAATAATGGTTGAGACGTCCTTCGTCTTCGAAATCCTTCATTTACTAACCACTAAACATTACAAGTAAAACACGTTTTGATATGGAATTAATGCCAACACTAATTATCAACCTAACAATCTCCCCCTTTGGCAAATTCCATGACAAAACCCCTAAACAAACACTAAAACAATTACAAAGAAAATTTGGTCACAATGAGTACAATGAGTTACACATATAGACACAAATTATAAATCAAGTCTTGAACTTCATCTTGGTCTTCTCTTGATATCACCTAAAAAAGAACTTGAAAGCACAAGAATATCCAAGAGACAACAAGTATGGCAATATCCAATCTTAGGCAAGAAAATAATAACATATAAGTTCAAATGGATCAAGTATGCTCCCCCTTAATACATACTATCCATCAATATATTCTAAGCCAAGATTCAACAAAAATATTACATGCCATATAGTTCAAGCTAGATACCAAATATACAAAAATATAAAACAACTAACATAAGACTAAGTAAGCTAGATATCTCCCATGTGTTTCTCATATTTCTCCCCCTTTTTGACATGATATGAAGCCAAAGGGAAAGAGTAAGAAATTATACCTCATGAAGCTCTCTAGCCACTTGTGCCACCAAGGAAAGAAGAACGGTGTGCGGATCTCACATATTGCCTTGTTGGAGTTGATTTTCCTTCCAACTCTTTGATCCTCTTATCTTGAGCAACAAGCTTTGCACTAAGGTCTTCAATCTTCCTTTGTGACGCCTCAATCAACCTATGAGATTCTTCAACCTCTTTCCTCAATTTTAAAGCCCAACTAGGAAGAGCGGGTGAGTTAGGGACATGGTTAGAATCAAGAGAATCACCAAAAAGCCTAAGTACATCATTAGACTTTCCCTTGTCCTTGTATGACATGGTTGCCATACGTTTCTCACTCAACTTCTCTAAGGGAGGAAGCATAACATCACCATCAAGATTCCTCACACCTTTAGCTAAGCACAATTGAGTTATAAACCCCGGAAAAACCAATTTCTTGTCCAAACGACTAGTACAAGCCGCACTTTGAATTTGCTCCACAAGCAATTCACCAAGGTTTATAGGTTGGTTAGTAACCAAGGCATACACAATCTTAATCTTGTCTCTATTAAGCTCCGAAGCATTAGTAGAAACAATAAGATTGGAGCATACAAATAAATGCCAAAATGCACTAATTTTTGTTAGCTCACCTTGCCTAATAAAAGCACGTTTCCCCCACACAAAATCATCATCATCACAAAAAGTCTTTCCCATTAAATCAAGGTTTTCCAAGACATCAACATCAAGGAAATCCGATTCAATGTCATCGGACAAGTTAAGAAATTCATTAACCTTCCTAGGGCAAACTCTAAAGACAACTTTCCTTATGCTAAGAGTAGCACTAGTCACAGTAGAACCGGATTTGTAAGCATTATAAAATTCTCTAACAATGGTCTCATTAGATACTCCTAACATGTTGACCCATGAAATCCAATTCCTACTCTTAAGCACATCAAAGACATATGATCCAATACAAGAGTCCAAGTCAATACCCCTTTCTTGAATTATCTTTTTACACCCAAAAATTCCCAATTCATCAACTTTGTTACCTTTGGAAATTTTGGAAGACATGGTAGGTTTGGACTTGGCAATGGGAGATGAAGAAGTGTTTCCACCAACCTTCTTTGCTTTACCCATGATCTTGCAACACAAAACAAACTAAAAAACAAAGTGAGAGGAAACAAAGAAACAAATAAGAAACCAATAAACATATACAAAGGCAAAACACTATATTTAATAAATCACCATGCAAGTAAGAATTTATCATAGCATCTTCATGATTTATCAAAAATAAGAATAATGCCAACAATTAACAACCTTGAAGAACATGTGAACATGTCATAAAAGAGAACAAGAATTTAGCATATTATGCTCCCCCTTGACAAGTGCCTCATCTAAAATCAAGATAGACAAATGTTCACAAAAATCACCACACAATCACATCACAAGCAATTTTTATTAGATTTGCAAATAAGCTTCACATATCTAAGAGAGTTACATCAAGATTTTCAATCACTCTCATATGTCATCAAAAATTGCTAAAGTATCACAAATACTAATTAAGCAAAAGTGAGTGTGTGAAGATTTTGCTTCAAGTATATGAAAAGAAGTAGTTTGATAATCAAGCATGCATACAATTTCAACATCTATTCATCTTAGGCCTTTCCATAAAAAGGTCAAACCGGTTATCATCCGAAATTTTGCTTATAAAGAGAATAGATTTCAACATGTGAGCGTGTGTGTGCATGTGGCTCGTCAACCCATTTCTATTTGTCAACCCGAGCTCATTTGATTATTCAACTATACTCCAAAAGCCTTTTATTTATTTATTTATTTATTTATTTTTATTAAGGCTTGAATCAAAGAATTTTTTTTTTATGATTCAATTCAACACTTCTTTGATTTTTCTAACATAAACATATACACCTCATGGCGGCTTTCACTCATCACAATGGCATAGCCCTTTCCAACATTGGGTGGCTTCACAACCAAGGTGTGTAGCCCTTCCCATGAGGGTGCTCGTTGAGTTCTATGTTGCCGAAGCAAATGGATACCAACCATTGGTCATTTTTAAATGTACTAGTCCTTAGGACTTCAAGGTGTATCCAAAGCGAACATCAATCAAGCTCAACATACTTAACAAAACATACAAGAGAAGCAAAGTGTATTTTTGAAACCAATTTCAAGGCTTAAAAGCACATGATCTAGAAGCAAGTAAAGAGACTTACTTAAGATCTCTACTTCTCAAGAGAGTAGCTATCAAAGAATATGAAGCTCACATTATTCAAAAAATTAGCCACTCAACAATCATACAATTAACAACACGCTTCATGAAATAAGATCAATGTGAACACTTATCACCAAAAGATCTTAAACTAGCAAATGCCAAAGAGTACCATATAAACACTATATTAGTTCTCAATTATGACATGCTTCATGAATGTGATACAAACAATGAGTTGATAGATGAAAAATCAAGTAAGCAAGCAATATGATATAGAGATACCTTCGCAAGCTATTTTCACCAAATACAAAGCCTTCACCCTTTTTATGAGTCCTCTTGGCTTGTGAGTCCTCATGACTACAAGTTATAGGTGTGTCGATTCCAAGAGACTAAAGGCAATGTAATCCAACTCAAACAAACAAAAAAAAAAAAAAATGACTTTCTCTAAAAGCCATAACAAATATGTTACCATATAGATTCCAAAAAAAAACTTCTCAAAAGTTAATCAACAAATTTTGACTATCAAAACAAACAAAGTGAGATAGCTAAGTTCATGTCAAGTTGTAAAGATACAAAGCAAAAAGCTAAGCCTCTTATCAACGACACTAGTCTTAAAGCTAACTCACATGTGCAACTTACACTAATGGTAAGAGCACTCACCCTTGACAAATTTTGTCTTGGGTGGATGTACACGAATATCATCAAGATTCTCTTTGACCACAATGTTGAACCTAGAGTAAAGTTCTTCCACAACTTGATTCACAATAATATCATTAATACTCTTCTTCTCAACATTGTTAGCAACACATGCATGGTCAAACTTTGTAGGATATGCATTCTTCACCTTCCGGACATTCTTAACATGCATTGACATATTATCATGCTTTCCATATTCAAAAACTTTAGCATGCATAGAATTATGTCCAATCTCTCTATTTCTAGATGCATTTTCTAAATTGCAATATTCAATGAATTTATAGCACTTGGGCTTGATATGGCCTAAGGTATTGCAAAAATGACATATGGGAACAAAAGGAGTGATTTTACCTTCCGGTGGTGGTGGAGGACAAATGGGAGTTTCAATGGGTACCTTGTTCTTCAATTTGATCTTGGTCTTGGAACATCTCTTCTTAGGAGCTATCTTGTCAACAATGACATGATCTTCGCTTTGTAGGAAGTGATACTTCTATGAGAGTCTCCTCAACTACAAAGTCGCTTGAGCCTCCTAGAGTCAAACTAGAGATTATCCTATCCCTTTCAAGAACAAACCCTTTCAAGAACAAACCCTTCAACTTCTCTAAGCTTCTTGGCAAGAGCATTCTTTTCACCTAAGAGCCTCCGAGATGTTGAGACAAACTCATCCACTTATAGCTTAATCAAATCATCTTAAGCACTCCCAATGATTTGGATCAACCTCCTCATCCAACGAATCTTGACATACATCCTCTAGGATAGAGTGAGAGGTCATGAATGCAACAAAGTTGCTTACCAACTCTTCTTCATTAGAAGACTCATCACTTGAGCTCTCCTCATCACTTGAGCTCTCCTCATCACTAGAGACATCATCACTCCATGTGGATTTCTTCATTATGTTTCTTGAGTAAGTGATCAAACCTAAATTGATCAACCTTTGGAACACAAGAACATCTTCTTCTTTGCTTTGTAACTAACACTCTTTCAAGCTTATCAACAAATTTGTTAGTAGACAAATGCAATGAAAATAAGAAGAACCTTTTCCACAACAAATAAAGGAGGACAACTATGACACAAAAACCTAAGCAATTTACACGTAAGTATAAACCGGATCTCGTCGAGTGCCATCCGACGACCCGCTCTGATACCAATTGAATGTACACAAACGAAGTTAAATTGCTTAAAGCATACCTAGAGGGGGGGGGGGGGGGGGTGAATAGGTTTTTACACCTTTTTTCAAACCTTTGAACAAACATCCGTTTGTCCCTCAAGGTAGCCTTACAAACAACACAATAAGCCAAGGTAGACATACATAGACAATACGATGACACAATCATAAGAGAAATGTCTAAGTATATCAACAAGTCATGTGAGGTAAAATATCAAATAAACATAACAACAAAATAAGCTTGTATTTCATAAGATGTTCAATGTGTTACAAGAGTGAGCAAAATGTCACTAAACAAATATTACAATATACAAAAGAATCAAAGATACAAATTGATCTATAGAATGAATACACTAATCACACTATACAAAGACTTGGTTCACAATACATCACAAGTGAATATTATGAATCAAGACAATAAAATATACAATTAAAATATAAGAGAAGAGATAGAAAGAATTAACACAAGGGATTTTTTTTAACGTGGTAAAACCTCCAAGGAGGAAACATCCACGGGTTGAACTACAACCATTGGGTACTATATTATTGGAAAGTAAACATAGAACATTCACAAAGTGACCAATCTTTAGCTCACCCAACCTAGTGAAGTCTAAGCCTACCCAACCCTATTGGAAAGTATGAAATCCCTCAATGATGCGGAACCACCATATATTGGACAACACACTCAACCAACATCGATGGTAGATTAGAAATTCCTCAAGAGTGCATACACCTCCCGTGTACCCCGCTCTATCGGACTCTATGTCTAACCATACGCCTAGGCCTACCAATATATTAGCCAACTCCCTATCCAAGGCACTCTTGCCTCTAGGGAGCCTCCCATGCATGACTATCCGAGTCCTCCCGACTCTAGCCATGACTCCTTGCTTACCTATCCGAGTCATCCCGACTCTAGGCAAGTCTTCTTGCTTGGCTATCCAAGTCACCCCGACTCTAGCCAAGACTTCTTGCCTTTTACAAGGACTTCCTAGTGTGATCATGTGAATGCAAATGATGCAAACATTCATTTCAACATAGAACATGTGATCAATACATTCTATGGCACAAATAGACCTAAACATGTGAAAACACAATTAATCAAGTCTAGATGCAAAAATACATGAATAGAAACCTAAGCATGTGAAACATCTAACACATACACTCAAAGTCTCATTCATACACATAACACTTGAATCACAAAATGTTCATTAAGTCCTAATTCAAGATGCTATCAATATACAATCAAAGGCTAGATATATGAGATTAAAATCAATCAATATACTAGACAAAAATATAGAGCAAGGTTTTGAGATTTACATCAATCAAAACCTGTATTCTCTAAATCACAAACAAATACACAAATCCTTGATTTCTTCAATCAAAGGACCAAATCAAATCTCAAAGTCATTTTAACACAAAATTAATTCAATTAAGTATCAAACAACCTAAGATGCCATTCTAATCACAATACAACTCACAAACAAATGTAAAACCTAGAATCATAAAATCTAGTCAACATAAGTCCACAAATTGAGTTTCAATTGGAATGATAATCAAGCTACCTTTTCAAATAGCTTTCATAAAACAATAACATAGATATAGAAGAAGAAACCCCAAGCATTTGGAAGGTCAAATAACAAGAAATCCCTAAGATGAGACCATTACCTCGGATTTTGAAGCTGGTTCGGAATTCAGTGATCAACCACTGGAAATCACGATCAAACAGCTACCAAACCACTTGGAGATGTTAGAGGACTCAAATATGAACACTCTCCAACTTGAATCACTCAAATCCGACTCCGGATGAGGAAGAAATGGTGTTTCGAAAATCAGAAAATTCAGAGGAGAGGGCTGACGGGAAATTAGTTTTTTCTTCTTAAAAATTCAAAATGAGAGAGAGAGGGAAGAAATAGGAGGAGAGAGAAGGAGATTTTCGACCAATCACGTGGTGCCACATCACCCCCAGGCCGTGGGGGTCGCGTGGCCCACACGGGAGCAGAGGGTGCTCCAGGCCGTGGGGCCCACGGCCTCAACCACGGCCAGCCCATGTGGCCCACGGCCTGGGCTGTCCTCTCCCGCGGTCCCTCGGTTCGTCGGCCCGTATCTTGGGCATCCAAACTCTGAATTCGAATCCGTTTTTGGATTACGAACCGTGACTCTCTCACGCACGGAAAACGACTATACAACTTTGAAAAACGGTTGAGAAATCATCTCGGAAATCATCGATGAAGTCAACACAACGTAAAAGAACGTAAAGTGGCATAGTCAACACGTTTGGACTCGAAACCTTATGAATGAGTAACCGAAACGACCGGAACTCAATAAGGCATTGAATAAGAACATGTTCAAGTCCTAAACACAAAATACGGAAACATACAAACACAAATACACACACATATGCTAGTTTCCGGACATAGTCCTAGAAAATGCAAAACACAAAGTTTATTAACTAAATGTGAATGCATGAGCATATTTTGCCAAGTGTGTGAAAGTGAAATGTAAATGAAATAAATCATGAAGGGACACACAAGAATGATATGTGTGAGTGTGTGCCTAGCCTTGTGAAACTAAATATACCACGGTGTGTATAAAGCTATCTAGAGGGGGGGGTGAATAGATTTTACGCTTTTTACCCAATTTTTCGTGTTAGTCAAAATTACGAAATTACCCTCAAGATAATATAAACAAGCAAGTGTAATATGGTGCGGAAATTAAATTGACACTTGAATTTTTACGTGGAAACCCTCACGGGAAAAACCACGGGCTATGTAAGTAAGCCACACTCGAACCTCGAATCCACTAAATGTGCAAACGATTACAACCTAATCCCGGAAGTAATCACACACCTACCTAATCCCGGTATGAGTGAACCTAGTCCAATTTGCTTGCGATCTAAGCAACCTAATCCCGATTGCTACACACAAGACTTAGCTTCTCTTGAAGAGAATACAACCCTAAGTGAATATATGAAAATATCCAAAATGCAACATAGAGCAAGGGAAACCCTATATGCTTATCTAAGATGATTAATATGCAATTAAGAACAATCCTAGATATCAAAACTAAATGACATGTCAATTAGTTTAGCTAATCAATATCAAGCACAAAAACCTAATATGCTAGCACAATACAACTTCTCAAACATACATCATACTAATCTCAATCTTGTATTCAACAAATATAAAATCACATACAAGTAATTAAATTGAGATTGCTAGATAAGAGAAACACAAAATATGTAAGATATTAGTGAAAAGCTTACCAAGCAAAGTATGATGAAGAATCCATGCAAGATGTCATCTAGATGATCTAAGATGATGCTAGATGATGATTGATGATCATGGAAAAGGTGTTTGAGTAATTAAAAATGAGTTCTTGGAATTTTTCTTCTCTTTGAAAAATATCCTAAGTATGAAATCTGAATATGAACTCTTGTAATTGACCTAAAGTCAAAGTGGCATATATATAGGGGGCCAAAACAAAGTGTGGTCGTTTTGATAAGTTTGCCCACTATTTGCCATGGGCGCTGTACGTAGGGCGCCCTTGTACAGCGCCTGTACAGCGCCCTTGCTCTGTTTTCACGAGGAAACAGAGTGGCGCTGTTCGTACAGCGCTTTGTACAGCGCCACGTACAGCGCCCCAACAGCGACCCAACAGCGACCGATTAAATCGATCAGGTCTGAACAGCGCTCAATGGGCGCTGTTCGTACAGCGCTTCTGTACAGCGCTTTTGGGGGCGCCCAGTGCAAAAATGCAATCCTAAGTCTAAGCATGACAAGGCAATTGGATATGCAAGATGCAATCAAACTAACATGCAAGAAGAGATGTTAATGAGCATTAAGGCACACATAAAAGACACACAACATATAAGGATTAAACATATGCATGAGTTGTGAGTGTGTGCATCTATCTCTTCAAGACAAGTAAGCACTTAGAATATTACCTTTGGTGCTTGTCAATAGTGAGGTCTTCAAAAGGGCCTAAGCAATAACACAACATCTAAGCTACCCTTACAAAGCATCCCCACATGTGGTTTGATCACGAAATAAGCCAATTAAAAACAACGGGAATCCTAACAATCTCCCCCTTTGGCTATTTCGTGACAAAACCACCACTCACATTGATTCCTCACAAAGAATTAGAAACTACGGGACTACAATGATTATCTACATTACAAAGAGATAAGAAAGTAAAAACTTCAAGTCTTCAATCTCTTGTAGAACAATCAAGCCCTGAAAATAAAGTTTCTAGCATTTCCAATACAAGTAAAGTGTGAGATTAATCATGTGAGAACAATACCAAGCATTTGCATTTTTAGAATTTAGGCACAACATTAGCAAATGTATGCAATGAATGATAAATGCAATGCTCCCCCTCAACGGGTTACTCCCCCTCAATGTATGTTCTCCCCAAAATGCACAAAAGCTTCTATATTTTGCAACTCCCCTTACCATTTCCTACTCCCCCTTTTTGTCATGATATAGGCAAAGGAGTAGTCCCCAACCGGGTCACTCAAAGCAACGAGAGATAGAAGCATGCAAGATATGCATATACATATAAGTCACTTTATGCACTTCAATTACTTTGAGAGAAACAAGGAGATTTATTTGAGAAAAATGTGTGAATCCAACATGCTTTGCATACAAGACATATAGCATTCAAGTCCAAAATACAATGGTATTTGGCAAAGCAAATGACAAAGGTTTCTAATTTGAATTCAAACCAATTTCACCAATGTCATGGGAAAAGCAAGGATATAGAGATTATTGATTTCAATTTTAAGAGCAACTATATCCAACTTTATAAGCGAAACATGGCATGAGCGACTTTGCACCCTATTTGATTTTTCCGGATAAGATATCCGTATGATAGTAACCATGTTCAACTAATAAAGAAAGAGAGACATTTGGAATGTAAATTCCTTTGAACGGATACAAGATCCTTTATTCATTTAGAGTCTCATAAGCTTTCACACAAGTTTTGCATTTTTAAGAATATGCAATCATCAATTCATGCTTTTCATGTGAGCATGTTGTATGAATTTCATGCTTTTTCATTTAGCATTAGCATGTTATTAAAGAATCATCATGTCATGGAGATAACTATAGGTCATTCACATCATACTTCCTAAGTAAATCTCCTAGTCCAAAAATGCATGTTTGAACATAAATATGACATGGATTGTAGACAAGCAAGGTTCACACTTATAGAATTTGAAAGCATATATACATATGTACAACCAAGCTTACTCAAGCAATCAAAAGAAGAGGCATAAGTTATTTCAAATTTTTTGCAAGTTACATGAATGCAAAATAGCTCTCTTTGCTTGAGTTCCCCATATGGGGTCAATCATAGAACATCACTCCACAAGACATATCCCAATAGATCTACTAAGAGTTTTAAATCGAGTAGCATCTAAGGGTTTAGTAAATAAGTCCGCAAGTTGATCATTAGTACCTACATGTTCAAGTACTATGCATTTATTTTCAACAAGCTCTCTAATGAAGTGATGGCGGATGTCAATATGCTTAGTTCTAGAATGTTGAACCGGATTCTTGGAAATATTAATAGCACTCATGTTATCACAAAAGAGAGTGAGAGTACCTTGGTTGAATCCGTAGTCTACAAGCATTTGTTTCATCCATAGGAGTTGTGTGCATCCACTCCCCGCGGCTATGTACTCGGCCTCGGCCGTGGACAAGGAAATCGAGTTTTGCTTCTTGCAAAACCAAGACACCAAGTTGTTGCCTAGAAAGAAGCAACCGCCCGATGTGCTCTTCCTATCATCACAATTTCCTGCCCAATCCGCATCACTAAAGCCAACTAGACTAGCATTAGTGTCAAAAGAGTACCAAATCCCATAGTTGGATGTCCCATTCACATAGCGAATGATCCTCTTCACACAAGAGAGGTGGGACTCCTTAGGATCCGCTTGGTACCTAGCACACACACCCACACTAAAAGATATATCGGGCCTACTTGCGGTCAAGTAAAGCAAGCTACCTATCATGCCACGATATAGAGTTTGGTCCACACTTTTACCACTAGCATCCTTGCTTAGCTTCAAAGTTGTACTCATGGGTGTATCACAATGTTTGGCTTTCTCTAAACCAAACTTCTTCACTAGGTTCTTAGCATATTTGGCTTGGGTTATGAAAATCCCATCATGCATTTGCCTAATTTGCAAACCTAGGAAGTAACTAAGCTCACCAACAAGACTCATCTCAAATTCAAGAGACATGACATCAACAAATTGTTGGACTTTGGTGTTGTTGGTGGAGCCAAAAACTATATCATCAACATATATTTGAGCTATGAAAAGCTCATCATTGTCTCTCTTGATGAATAGTGTCTTGTCAACACTACCTCTTGTGTAGTTGTTGTCAACAAGAAATTGAGTGAGGCGCTCATACCAAGCCCTCGGTGCTTGTTTCAACCCATAAAGTGCCTTCTTGAGGCGATAGACATGATTGGGGTGGTGTGCATCCACAAACCCCTTAGGTTGTTCAACAAACACTTCCTCTTGCAAGAAGCCATTGAGGAAGGCACTCTTGACGTCCATTTGGTGCAATTTGAACTTGTGCACACAAGAGATGGACAAGAGAAGCCTAATGGACTCTAAGCGGGCAACGGGAGCAAAAGTCTCCTCAAAGTCGATACCCTCAATTTGAGAGTACCCTTGTGCTACAAGTCTAGCCTTGTTCCGCACTATGTTGCCATCCTCATCGGATTTGTTCCTAAATATCCATTTGGTGCCTATGACATTAGTGGTCTTAGGCCTAGGAACTAGAGTCCAAACCTCATTCCTTTCGAATTGGCTTAGCTCTTCTTGCATGGCAAGAACCCAAAATTCATCATTTAAGGCTTCTTCAACCTTTTTGGGTTCAATTTGAGAGGTGTAACATGTATAGCTAATAAGATTAGCAAGTTGGCGTCTAGTCCTAACACCCTCATTTACCTCTCCAATGATATCTTCTTTATCATGGAGTTTCCTAACCCATGGAGCGGGTTCTTTAGAGTCCAAGAGAGGAACTCTATCAATAGGTTGTGTGCCATCATTGTTGACATTAGATGTCCCAACATTAGGCGACACCACAACCTCCTCCAAAGGAGAATCATCACTAAAAATAACCTCCTCCTCATGATCATTAGACTTGAGCCTAGTATCATCAAATACGACATTGGATGATTCCATAACACTTAGAGTCTTTAAATTGAAAACTCTATAGGCTCTACTATTTAAGGCATAGCCAATAAAAATACCCTCATCACTCTTAGCATCAAACTTGCCAAGTTGATCACGGTCATTCAAAATGTAGCATTTGCTTCCAAAAGTGTGGAAGTAGCTAACATTTGGCCTCTTGCCTTTCCATAACTCATAGGAGGTGTTTCTAGTACCGGGCCTTAGGAACACTCTATTTCCTATATAGCAAGCCGTGTTAATGGCTTCGGCCCATAGGTTCCTAGGGACATTGTTGCTAAGCAACATCACACGGGCCATCTCTTGAGGACCCTATTCTTCCTCTCAACAACTCCATTTTGTTGAGGTGTCCTAGGAGCAGAAAATTCATGGGAGATGCCTAAACCATTACAAAAGGTTTCAAAGGTGGCATTCTCAAATTCTCTCCCATGGTCACTTCTAATCCGTTTAATGCTTCTAATGTTAGAATTCATTTCATTTTGCAATTTAGTACAAAGCATTTTAAACTTATCAAAAGTTTCGGATTTTTCTCTAAGAAAATATGTCCATGTAAATCTAGAGAAATCATCAACACAAACAAAAATGTATCTCTTTCCACCCAAACTTTCGGTTTGCATGGGACCCATGAGGTCCATGTGGAGAAGCTCAAGAGGCTCCTTGGTGGTGAGATACTTACCCTTTTTGTGCATGCTTTTGGTTTGCTTTCCTTGTTGGCAAGGTCCACAAATACCATTGGCTTTCTTCCCAAGCTTAGGGAGGCCACGCACACAATTGAACTTTCCAAGGGTCCGTAGATCCCTAAAGTTCATGTGGCCAAGTCTTTCATGCCACAACTCAATTTGCTCATCCATGGACACATGATTAGATACAATTCTAGCTTCAAGACAATAGCAATTGTCGCTAGATCTCATGCCCTTCAACAAGGTTTGTCCATCGGGTTTAAGGATAGAGCAATAATCTTTAGAGAACAAGACGGAATATCCTTCATCACTAAGATGTGAAATGCTAATTAAATTGGCTTTCAAGCCATCAACAAATAAAGCATTGGATAAGGAGGGTAATCCGGGAACGGAAATGGTTCCTTTCCCTACAACATTTCTTTTGGATCCATCACCAAAAGTGACATTTCCACCTTCCTCCATAACAAGAGTCTCGAAGAAACTCTTGTTTCCCGTCATGTGCCTAGAGCACCCACTATCCAAGTACCAAAAATTAGAAGAATTTGCCTTCAAGGCTATTTGTGCAACATGGCAAACATTTCATTCTTTCTAATCCACTTAGCAACAATTTTAGCTTTCTTAGTGGCCTTTGGTACATGTGCTCTACTATTTCTAGGATCATGCAAATCAATATTTTCATTCCTAGAAACATGCATCTTGGCTCTATTCTTTCTCTTTTCAATCATGCTTTGTTTTCTACACATTTTAATATATTGAAAGCAATTTGGTCTAATATGACCATCACAACCACAAAAGTGACAAATAGGAATGAAAAAGGGAATCATACCTCGCCTTTGAGTACGTCCATGTCTTTGTGGATATGTGGGTTCAATCCATCTTCGTTGTTGAACCGGTCTTGGTTGCTTCCAAGCTTGAGGTTGCATGATTGGTCTCTTTCCTTTGTGAGCCAATTTGGGAGGAGTGTTGGCTTGAGGAACCTTAGGAGGTTGAGCTTGAGATTTCCTTCTTGGCCCCATTTTCACTTGTGCATTAGAACTTTGTCCTATTTCTAACTTCTTCCTAGGAGGTTGCACAAATGAAGTTTCTTCATTCTTCAAGCTCTTGACAAATATGGTCTTGTTAGAGGTTGAGATTTTCTTGCCATCTTCATACCCAAGACCTCTCTTGTCACTTGGACTCTTTCCAACACCAAGTAAATGATCAAGCTTCTTGGTGCTAGAATCTATCCTAGCCAAGGACTCTTTAGCTTCTACAAGTTCCCTCTTCAAGCCTTCTTCACTTCTCTTGGATAAGTCTAACTCCTCAATTAACTTATCCTCTCTCCTCTTCAATCTTTCCACTTGTTCACTTAAGTGGTCATTGTGAGCCGAAAGTTCAAGGTTTTCTTCTCTCAACCTCTCAATCTTTCTTGTGCTTTTAAGTGCTAAATCATTGAACTCGGCATGGTATTTAGCAAGCACCTTTTGCTCCACAAACTTCTTCTTGGAACTAGAAGAGGAGTCACTTTCTTCTTCACTAGAGTCAATTTCCTCTTGACTCAAATCTTCCTTTTCACTAGCACTTTTGCTCTTGTGAGAAGATGCAAAAGCTAGGAAGTTAGCCATGAGCTCTTCCTCACTTGAAGACTCATCTTCCTCATTGGAGTCATCACTACTCCCACTCCATGTGGCGGCCATCACTTTACCCTTCTTCCTCTCATTGTGATTCGCACATTCGGGGGCAAAGTGACCAATCCCACCACACTCAAAGCATCGGACCCCTTTCCTTTCGGTCCTCTCTTGTCTAGGCTCAAACTTCTTGAAGGAACTCTTTTTCTTCAAATCTTGTCCTCTTGACCCAAATCCCTTCTTCTTCTTGAACCCCATAACCTTGTTGAACCGTTTCACAAATAAGGCAAGGTCTTCATCCGATTCATGCTTTGCCTCCTTTTCATCCTTAGATGCTTTCAAAGCTATTCCTTTAGACTTCTTAGGAGGAGTAGTGTTGCTAGGAGCCTTCCTAGACTCATATGCAAGGAGACGCCCAATTACCTCACTTGGCTTCATATCCATGTAGCCACTATTTTCTTCTATGGCCGTCACCTTTGATTCAAACCTATCGGGGAGAGATCTCATAATTTTTTGCTTGACTCTCCTATCCGAATACGGGTCTCCGAGTTGATGGCTTTGATTTACTATGTCCATCAATTTGATTTCGAAGTCGTTGAAGCATTCATCCTCTCCCATCCTAAGTAACTCAAATTGAGTTTGGAGGACTTGAAGCTTGGACTCCTTCACCACCTCGGTTCCCTCATGTGCAACTTGAAGGATGTCCCATGCCACTTTGGCAATTTGAGTATTCTGAATAAGCTTGTACTGATTCTCATCCATGGCACACATAATGGCATGCATCGCCTTCCTATTCCACTTAGAAGCCTCAAACTCTTGCGCGTTCCATTGCGCCTTAGGCTTCAAAACATCTTGTCCTCCACCCGCGGGAGTCATCATAGGGAGATCATATCCGTCTTCCACCGCCATCCATGCACGGTCATGAATTTGGCATATGTAGGATTCCATCTTCCCTTTCCATTGGGAATAGTTCAAACCGGTAAGAAGTGGAGGCCTTGTGCTAGAAGCTCCTTCGTGGCCACCACCATTTCCACCGTTTCCACTCATAGTGTTTATGAATGAATGAAATGAATGCAAATGTATGAATAATCAAAAATCACACAAAATGCAAAACACACCAAAATAAAGCAAGGATCACCTATGTATGTCTAGGAACCCGCTCTGATACCAATTGAAACTAAATATACCACGGTGTGTATAAAGCTATCTAGAGGGGGGGGTGAATAGATTTTACGCTTTTTACCCAATTTTTCGTGTTAGTCAAAATTACGAAATTACCCTCAAGATAATATAAACAAGCAAGTGTAATATGGTGCGGAAATTAAATTGACACTTGAATTTTTACGTGGAAACCCTCACGGGAAAAACCACGGGCTATGTAAGTAAGCCACACTCGAACCTCGAATCCACTAAATGTGCAAACGATTACAACCTAATCCCGGAAGTAATCACACACCTACCTAATCCCGGTATGAGTGAACCTAGTCCAATTTGCTTGCGATCTAAGCAACCTAATCCCGATTGCTACACACAAGACTTAGCTTCTCTTGAAGAGAATACAACCCTAAGTGAATATATGAAAATATCCAAAATGCAACATAGAGCAAGGGAAACCCTATATGCTTATCTAAGATGATAATATGCAATTAAGAACAATCCTAGATATCAAAACTAAATGACATGTCAATTAGTTTAGCTAATCAATATCAAGCACAAAAACCTAATATGCTAGCACAATACAACTTCTCAAACATACATCATACTAATCTCAATCTTGTATTCAACAAATATAAAATCACATACAAGTAATTAAATTGAGATTGCTAGATAAGAGAAACACAAAATATGTAAGATATTAGTGAAAAGCTTACCAAGCAAAGTATGATGAAGAATCCATGCAAGATGTCATCTAGATGATCTAAGATGATGCTAGATGATGATTGATGATCATGGAAAAGGTGTTTGAGTAATTAAAAATGAGTTCTTGGAATTTTTCTTCTCTTTGAAAAATATCCTAAGTATGAAATCTGAATATGAACTCTTGTAATTGACCTAAAGTCAAAGTGGCATATATATAGGGGGCCAAAACAAAGTGTGGTCGTTTTGATAAGTTTGCCCACTATTTGCCATGGGCGCTGTACGTAGGGCGCCCTTGTACAGCGCCTGTACAGCGCCCTTGCTCTGTTTTCACGAGGAAACAGAGTGGCGCTGTTCGTACAGCGCTTTGTACAGCGCCACGTACAGCGCCCCAACAGCGACCCAACAGCGACCGATTAAATCGATCAGGTCTGAACAGCGCTCAATGGGCGCTGTTCGTACAGCGCTTCTGTACAGCGCTTTTGGGGGCGCCCAGTGCAAAAATGCAATCCTAAGTCTAAGCATGACAAGGCAATTGGATATGCAAGATGCAATCAAACTAACATGCAAGAAGAGATGTTAATGAGCATTAAGGCACACATAAAAGACACACAACATATAAGGATTAAACATATGCATGAGTTGTGAGTGTGTGCATCTATCTCTTCAAGACAAGTAAGCACTTAGAATATTACCTTTGGTGCTTGTCAATAGTGAGGTCTTCAAAAGGGCCTAAGCAATAACACAACATCTAAGCTACCCTTACAAAGCATCCCCACATGTGGTTTGATCACGAAATGAGCCAATTAAAAACAACGGGAATCCTAACACCTTGTAAGAGATAAGAGGTCTTTGAATACCTTTGTAGACCGATAATGTCCGAAACTCTTAAAAGCCGGCAACTTGAACGAATAATGGTTGAGACGTCCTTCGTATTCGAAATCCTTCATTTACTAACCACTAAACATTACAAGTAAAACACGTTTTGATATGGAATTAATGCCAACACTAATTATCAACCTAACAAAAAAGGTGTGCCATGCCAGGCCGAGCCCGTTTTCGAAAACAGGCTTTTTCGGCCCAGCACAAATGGGCCGTGCCAGCCCACTTTTACAGCACTACTTCCAAGTAGGGAAACAAGAATATCCAGGCATGTAACTTCTAATCACACGGGCATCAAACTTCAAAACCAACTGACATGTAACTTGTTCAGGTGTTGGCATGTAAAAATACTGTTATGTTTAGTTTTCAACTGAGTCTTTCAAATAGGTATATCATATATAACTTGTTAACATACCCTGGCATGTAACAATAATAGAATTTGATCATTTAAGTGAGTGTCTTCCAAGTAGGGAAACAAGAATATCTAGGCATGTAACTTCTAATTACACTGGCATCTAACTTTAAAACCAACTGACATGTAACTTGTTTAGGTGCTGGCATGTAAAAATATTGGAATGTTTAGTTTCCAACTGAGTCTTTCAAATAGGTACATAATAAATAACTTGTTACCTAGTCTGAGCCACTCGGCTTTCAAGTATATATTCAAATGTCAGAGAATTTAGAGCTGCAACCCAATCTCTCTTAGTAGCCGACTAGGATCGTTGGCATGTCGTTGATAGTCAGTGATGATGTCATGATCGAAATAGCCCTTTGTTCGAATGGAGCGAAACTCCTCAAGGTGTTCGAGAAACCATATCTATAATCATATCTGTAGTAACGACGCGTATCCCAAGAAGTCTCGGCGAAGGAAAGAGAGCGCAGTAACTAACCCAAAATCATTGGTACTATGGTGTGATGGTCGTCAATCTGATCTAGCATGGGACCGATGCGGCAATCTATGAAACCGGGAAGATGACACTTCCGAATACGAGCGCTGTAAAATGACACCCAGTAATCCTTTTTCAAGAATTGCCTTGTTAGAATGAAAACCTGCCTCGGCGGCGAAGTACTTTTATATAAACTTTAACGAGCATTTGCTGGGCGATCCCTTAAGTCCTGGAGTAAGTTCAAAGCGGGAGCACAGTATAGAGAGAAGAAGACAACTTAGGTTGTTTTTCCCCCCTGGTGCAAACGGTTGTACCAACTTGTTGAGGTCATGTGGGAGGTCCAAGAGTTGGGAGAATTCCTCTAAGGTAGGTGTCGAACCGAAACGAAAACATGCGGTATTTTTTTTCCCAAAAGTGGATCAAGGCTTCGATCAACGGATAGTGTACCCTGAGACTTCACAATGACAGAATGTTCTCATACTGAAGCCGGAAAGCAAGAATGCCCTCTACGGACATGCGCTCTGCCCATCGTCTCAAAGGTATAGGCTAAAAAGGAATGCAATCGCTCAACTGTAAGGTTCGGAGGAGCTAAGGAGAGGGACTAATAGGAGCTAAGGAGCTTGACCATAGGGAGAGGGACTAATAGGAGAGATAGAATACATTCCGTTCTGTCTTTACTTTAAGTAAGAACAAGAAAATAGAAAGCTAATCCTTAAAAGGAATAACCACTCAGAAGCCTTAGACGAGATCTACGACCAATCGCGCCTAGCCGCCATCTCAAAATAATGGGGTCTAATGCAATCTAACGGGCTCTAACCCTAGCAAGAAGAGCTACATGCCCCGGGTTGTCTCCGGAACCAACCATAGCAAGAACACATCTAGCTACCTGAATCTTACTTTTCCTTATGCCACTAGAATAAAGACTTAAAGGAAGTAAGGGGAAGTCATAACATAAAACCAAGATCTCTTTCACTAGTTAGTTTGGGGGAAGCCTAAAAAGACCCTGCGCTTGCAACATAGCTACGATGGCTAGATATAATCTATTCTAGCGTGCTCTAAAACGACTGTTAACAAACCAATGCTTTACACAGCCTACTCGAACAAACACCACTCATAAGATACCTACAGAAAGCAGGAAAGATAGCACGAGTTCTAACGCATTCGAATGCCTTATAAATTAGGATAGAAAAAGAGAGACAATCTGATGATCTGTAATCAATTTATATATACTTAAACAAACGTCCTTGTTTTCCCTCTTTCAAGTGAGTTCAGTTAGCCCTTAGGGTCAGAAGAGAGCTTATCTTTACTTCCTTTCCTCTAGAAAGCTACTGATTTTCTTATAGCCCCGAGGGAAAGAATCAATTCATATATAAAAGATATGAGCTGATCGTCTCCCCGGGTTGGGAACAAAACTTGTGAGCCAGACGTGGGTATGGGTGCACTTCACTATATAAAAAGTATATAACAAGTTGAAAAAAAGACTATTCGGCCCCAGATTGGTAGAGTCGCCTATAACTCTCGAAGAACCAGAAAGATGAGATATCTAGAATAGCCGGTAATTATTCCATCTTCGAGTTGAGTCCGGATAGACTTCCTCGGCTAGAGAACAAATATCAAGAGGAGAGGCCGAAGCTGCATCTCATCTAACACATCGAGACATGACTAGCAATCCAAATCTATTCGATTTCAATAAAGAATCTGATCTTATTTAATGGATAAAGGCGTTGATAGACTGCATTGAAATGCTTCAACAGTTTCAGTACTTGGAAGAACCTTCTTTCTCAGCCGATGGATTAGCTTTCCATGACAGCCATTGAACACATTTTCTTACTAATGAAATTAATTATAGGCATAGAGACGAAGTCCTTCACTAAAGGATTTTAAAAACCTTCACTCCGGGGAGAGGTGGAAAGCCAATGGAAGATAGATCTACCATGACTGGGGGAGAGATTGCTAATTCAATTTGATCGAGACAGCTGATGACTCCGACCGAGATGTATTTCATTTTGACCCATTCTGACTATAATGACTATACCTACCGGAATGACTAAACCTGTCAAGGCCCCCTATAGAAGTAAAGGTGTCGACTCCACAGGGCTGGAATGAGCTAGTATACCTCGGGGAGCTAGAATGACTAGACTAACTAGACCTTCTCACTCTTTCTTCATGCCATAACGTATTCCTCGGTCCAATTCTGTACCGCGGATTTTGAGAAGTACATGAAGCGTATAGCAGAGGATCGGGTTTACATGTTTCTTATAGGTGCGAAAAGGAGTGGCCAACCCCAGGCTTATAACATCAACGTAACCTCTCCGGAATAAGGAATTAACTATATGGCGAGTTGCTCCTCCAAGGGTACTACAGTCTGCAAGCTTTAATTCAAGTCGCTCCCATTTGTGCATGTCTCAAAGGTCGATCTCCTTGGATCTCTTTCATCAGAATAAGGTATGGCACGGCGCCTCCCCCGTGCCCTCCATTCCGAAGGAATGGTATGCGGGTCTTCCTTAAAGCGATACCCTATTCATCAGGCCTCAAGCAAGCGTGCTTCCGTTTCGTGGTCTTCCAACTCAAAAGGGTAGTTCTTTTCCTGGATCCCTTGAAAAAGAAAGGCGGGTGTTGGGCTTTTTTTACGCTCCAAAACTTCCTTGCGGCAGTCATGGTATAAGGGCCGTCCTCATCAATACCCGAGTAATCGTCCTTTGTTCTTGTTCCAAAGCGTGCTGCCTTGCTAGGTCTTGCATCTCAATAAGTTCTTTTTTTTCATTCGCCCCATTTTTTTCTGCAATAGGGCCTCTTCTATTCGAGCCCCTGCGAGTTCAATAAAGGAGATTTCCTTTCCTGCACCCCATTCGGAGATGGTAGACTACTCCGACGATGCAGATTCTACTCATGAGTCTGATTGTTCTTCCTTTACTGTAAGTTGCCTTAAGGCGCCTTCCAGCTTTTAAAGTGAAAGGTAGGGTTCCCGTGAGGACTAGCGCCCATTTAGAAGAAGGGATCCCCTTGCGTCCTCTTTCTCGTGAGCTCCTTTAAAGCTAAGTCAATACTATGGATAATTATAATAAAACCTATGGCTACCTTCTCTTTGTTAGGTGAGTTCGTTCTCCTATCTCCGACCGAGCATAAGAGTGGCAGCTATGTCGGTAATAAATAAATAAAAAGGTGGGGGTCGGGTTTACAGTATTGTATTAATCTCATCATTCTTTGTACTTAGAGGTTCGAGAAGGGAACCATAACCCGAGATCTCTTACTTTAAGGTAAGAATCTAACTAGGTTGCTTGCGGGGTTGCTTGCAAGTCCGAAGTGAAACTTCTTTTGTCTCTTTTTCCCGAAGTCGGGGGTAGGGTTATGGTATATCATCCGAGTTATCGGTGTCAATGTTGGGTATCAACACATCATCCGAGTTATCGGTGTCCAATGCCTAACTATTCTCTTGATCATGAATGGTTTCATCTACAATTGGGTCTATATTGGAATAGACCCACATGCTGCCAGCTGTTGGACAAACCCGCCATACCCAGGTTGTGGAGTAGGTTGGTATGATTATTGAAAAAAATTCGATTGTAGTAGGTTGTCATCTTCATCAACTGTAGTACCATTCTGCACACAATCTATTGGCCCCTTCTAACAAATGGTGACATAAACCGCCAGTATGAACTTATCTTTATCCATCATACATGACACCTCATTGTCATTCTCAATTATCGGTCGAGCAACACCAATATTTGTAGAGACCAATGAGTATAATTCTATGGTGTACCTAGAAGCATCAATTTTGGCAACATCTTATACCAACTTAACCAAGGCATCATAAGTCAAACCTCTAGGAACATGGACCCACTTTGTCAAACCACCCTCGTAAGAATTGCCCACCCAACTTCCACCGTGATAGATGACCAATCTTTTCGTATCCATATTCCTGCATGTCAAGTATTTCACTATGAATCAAAATTACAAAATCACATGTAAGTTAGAAATAAACTGGCATGTAACTTTAAAACAAACTGGCATGTAACATGAAAACAAACTGGCATATAACTTCGGTACAAAAAATAAAAAAATCTGGGTTCTACTAAAAATCGAATCCACTATCTTAATCTTTATATCAAACAACATATAATTGTAAAAAAACAATAGGAGATTGATTTCACTATGAATCAAAATTACAAAATCACATGTAAGTTAGAAATAAACTGGCATGTAACTTTAAAACAAATTGGCATGTAACATTAAATCAAACTGGCATGTAACTTCGGTATAGAAAATAAAAAAATTTGGGTTTCACAAAAAATCAAATCCACTATCTTAATCTTCATATCAAACAACATATAATTGTAAAAAAAAACAACAGGAGATTGATTTCACTATGAATCAAAATTACAAAATCACATGTAAGTTAGAAATAAACTGGCATGTAATTTTAAAACAAACTGGCATGTAACATTAAACCAAACTGGCATGTAACTTTGGTCCAGAAAATAAAAAAATCTGGGTTTCACAAAAAATCGAATCCACTATCTTAATCTTCATATCAAACAACATATAATTGTAAAAAAAAACAACTGGGAAGGGGATACATACATTCTAGAAGGTTGTTCGGCTCCAAATCTACTTCAAGAGAGAGAAGAGACCACAAAACGAGATTGACGAAATGGGTTTCGGTTTCGGTGGAAGAACCGAAATGGTGTGGAAGAGACGAAATGGAGACGAAATGGAGGGAGACGAAATGGAAGAGACGAAGTGGAGGTCGTAGATCTCGTTTTTAGAGAGAGAGAGAGAGAGAGAGAGAGAGAGAGAGAGAGAGAGCATATCAGATTTTGAAACATAAAAGTCACACAGCCACATAGGTTTCTATCAGGTGAAGAGAGAGGCAAATTTTGGGAGGGAAATTTTGGTCCAAGTAAAACAAAATTCAGGGCAGTTTTGGCAATTCAAGCATAAAGATGACAAAAATAATAAAAAATAAACTTTTGGCTAAAAACAATAAGTCCATAAATTTTGTGATCATTTCTTGCAATTTCCTCTAAAAGAAAAGAATATTTATTTAATTTATTACTGTTATTTAGATTTAATAAAATTAATATGTATTTCTAAAATTACCTTAGTGGTCACTCATTTAATTTGGTCGGACTATCAAAATGATCATTAAATGGAAAATTCGGTAATATCTAGTAAGAATCTGGTATTTGATTCTTTTAGTGATACAAGTAAGAATCAAAATTCTTTTAATTGTATTTGATTAAGCCCAGAAATTATATACATTCTGGTATTTCTATCTCTAAACGTTTTGAATTTCCTAATGTGAGTTTCACTAAAGAGAATCTAGAGGTAAACCGACCAAGATTTCCATTAACAGATTTTTCTTTCCCTTTTTTTTTTTGTCGGAAGATGCTTGAGAAATTTTCCAATACATCTCATAAACATTTTCTTGTATATAAACTCCAAGCAAACTTCAAGCAATTGATAAGGTGCTGTTCGGTGTCATTTCCGAGGTGCGGTTCCAAATCATTTTCTCATAATAATTTAGTTTGTTTATTGTAATTTTTTTTATATTAATTACATCCCGAGGTACGGCAACTAGAATTAGGATATTGTCCGACTAAATGAACTCTTTTTTACCACTGATCAACATTAGGCGGTGGTAATAATTTAATTTACTCGACAAATATTAAGATATAAGTGAAATACAACAATCAGATGTCTAGAATTACCCTCTGCATTATGCTTAGGTTGTCTATTGTCACATTTGTAATCGTTTATGCTTATCTAGGAACAAAATTTTCTGTTTCTTATAAAAATTAAAAACAAAAGTATAAAATTACAACAGTTCTGGTATAAAATTATCAAACAGAAGCACATTGCCTTTGAGTCTCACACAATTTTAAAAATCGAAACTTTTGACAGCAGATTATTTTTCTAGGAAACTAATAGGAACTACTGAAGCTGTATGGTAGCATGACTCGTAATTATGTTGTAACTAATTCTTCGCTGGATATGCTGCTTAAGCCGTAACCATAGATATGACAGAACCACTTTGAGCCGGAAATTACACAGAAATGACAGAGCCAATGTAAGCAGATTCTTCATCCTCAGAATCGGCTTATGAAAGCAATATTTCACTAGAAGAAATATGACAGCTACTAAGAAAACCAACCCCAGGGCTAAAGTCCACATTACTTGAAAACTCGAAACGTCATGGGAGCCGATTCTAACAAAGAATCTAGGCATAATGCAATATGTCAAAAGAACATAAAGAGCAAAAGTTGAAATACCACAAAGAGACAGAAGACTTCCGAAAGGGAGTGAAAACAACAGCATTGTCAGATTGATCGAGCTTGTTGTGAGAACAATTGTGATCAAGGTCACGATGTAGAAAACCGGAGGCAGATGTCTAGTAACTATATCCCTAAATTGAAATACTACTTGATTATTTGGTATAGACTTTTCTCTGGGGAAGAAATATGGGAGGATCACGGTTGAGCTAAAACCCAAACCTAAGAGTATTGCCGGGAAAATCAACATAAATTTCCTCTTCTCCAAGAGCCAACACCGAGAATTACAACCCCTTATCTCGTTCGGAAACCTCTGTAGTTCATCCAATGTAATGGCTTCTAGTACAGGACCGTTGTTCACATAGTCATCCGAGATAATTAAATGGCTCTCAGAGTGAAAATTAGGCTGTTGCTCATCACTCTCCTCAGCCTCAGACTCATCACTCTCCTCAGACTCAGAGTCAAGTCCTTCACGCCTAACAGCCTCATGAAGGTTGCAGCCATTATCCGAATCACGATTCTCCACAGGTATATATCCCTCCTGTAACACCATACATAATCTACTTCAAACACATACTAGGCGTAGAATTCAAATGTACAAATATGTTATGGAGAAAATTAGAGAAAGAAAAAGATTGCGGGATAGCTTACAGGGATTAGGTTCCAATTTGCAATTTCAATAGCAGAACATCCTCTGGAGTCCAAACCATAAAGCAGGTGTTTTTGGTCAAGCTTAAGCTCTCTCAACAAAAACACAAAAGCTTCGGGCTGGTGGAACTTCGCAGCTAGGTGGAGCGCCGACTCCTTTAGGGAAGTCAGTGTTTCAAGTGACTCTGGACATGCACGGAGTAATTCTCTTATCACATCTAAACGGCCGTGGATGACAGCTGTTTGTAGAGGAATCATAGACAACTCGGTAAGACATACACAGCAAAGTTGGGAGTCAAGATCCACCAATACCTTAACCATCTCAGCATCTCCTCTAACGCAAGACCAGTGCAACAAAGCGTGACAATCTTTATCATCTTTCAGGCGGGCAAATTCAGGTTTCTGGATTCTGATCTCTTCGACAACACCGAAACTTCTCATCTTGGAGACAGCAATTAGAGGATGTTCAGGCCAATTCTTCGCAGCAAGGTCCAAGATTTCTGGATGGGTTGAGAGCAAAAATTTAAATCTTTGGACATCATCGTTTCTGACAGCATCCAATAAGCTCGTCAATAATTCAACCGAATTGTCTGCAGAGGCCATTTGTGAGGTTAGTAAGATTTGTCTTTCTTTCTTCTCTTTGTTTTCTCAAGACTTCAAATGCAGAGAAGATCCAACTTTGTTGTTGAAAAGTGACAGTAGAAAAAAGAAAAAGGTACACGGCTGCACTCCTCACCTCACGCGCTTTTCTAAAGAATGGGAAGCTTCCCCGAAACTGGCCTCACCGAAAGTGGCCTCACCATTCAACAACCTGTTTTTCACATTCGGTGAGGCCACTTTTGGGGAAGCATCCCATTCTTGAGAAAAGCGCGTGAGGTGAGGAGTGCAGCCGTGTATCTTTTTCTTTTATCACACGCGGAAGAAGAAATTAAAAGAGCATTTGACACAATTTAACTGGTTTACTTTACAATTCTTACAATTCTGATTAGTAGAGAAGAAAAAAAAAAATTAAAAAAGAGGAGTGAAGAAGAGAATATTGCTCAACAATGTCAATTTCTGACGACTCATTGCCAAGTTTTTCAAGCTTATCCGATGCCATAAAAGAAGATGATATTGGATCATTAAAGTCAATACTCTCGACAAAGCCAGAAATATTGGAGCTTGCAGCCCAGATTTGGCCGGAGGATCCTTTCGTTCTGGCTTACAATTCGAAAAGTCTCCATGTTATAAAGGAGATTGGAACAAGGAAACCTGAATTTGCCAGAATGAAAAACCAAGATGGTAATACTATCCTGCACTTGGCTTGCGCCACGGGAGATGATGAAATGGTCCGTGTTTTGGTGCGGATTGATTCTAAACTTTGCTATGTGCGAAACAAATTGTCTATGACTCCTCTTCATACGGCTGTAAGGCATGGACAAGGAGACGTGGTAAGAGAATTGATCTCAGCATGTCCTAAGTCACTTGGAATACGGACCTCCCAGCTGGAGACGGCGTTTCATGTTGCTGTCAAAAACAACAAATGTGATGCTTTTAAGGTTTTGTTGGAAGAGGCAGAGAAGATTGGAAAAGAGAATCTCCTTAAAAAGAAAGATCACCAAGGAGATTCTGTTTTACATGTTGCAGTCTCCAACAAACTAGTTCCGGTAAGCTTGATCCATCTTTCTCTGTACCTAATAGGTTTATTTTGTTGCTTACTAGATCCGAAACCTGCATTCATCTTCATTAAGATGTTTAGGTAGTACATACACTAATAAAAGGATTATCTTGTGGTGTCACAGATTGTGAAAATGTTGGTTGTTTATTATTCACGTTCGAGGACTGGCCTTTTGGAGCTAGTAAACTCCAAGAACAAGAAAGGACATACAGCCTTGGATCTCTGCAATATGAGTAATTCTTCAGTTTCAGCAGATTGGATTCACCCCATTCTTATTGAGCATGGTGCCACTGAATCCAATACCTTGAGAAAGTCAGCGTCTTTGATTAGTAGGAGCCGTTCTAGTTCGATGTGGCTCACGGAGAAAAGAGAAGTCCTATTGGTGATCCTTGCAATATTCATAGGGGTTGTATTTACCGTAAGCTCCGCTCTACCAACTTATTTTCCGAAAGATAAGATTAATGTAAGTGAACCATTCCAGTTTGAAGCAGTAGCATCTGGAAGATTGCCGCTTGTTTTCTACTTCTTGGTCTGCCTTACGGTTACTCTCACAATAAGTGCATGCTTCCTTACTGTGCTGCTGTATAAACTTCCCTTAGGATATCTTCTGTTTCTCTCAGCGATTGCAATTTTCTTTCTCTACATACTTTTGGCCAATTACATTATGCCAGAATTCTTTATCAAACTTGGCTCTCATGACATTTCGAGTTATCGCCTAATGTGGATACTTGCTCTGAGCTACATTTTCGCCGGCACTCTCCTACTACTTGTGGGGAAATATTTTCTGCTGGGTTTTAATAAATTCACGGAGTGGCTGATGAGGAGACTGCAGGATTCAAATCTTCTGTCTACTAGTGCTAAGGTTGAATCACACAACCAGTCAGGCGAAATTGAAATGAAGTGAAACACTACTTTTATTTTGATTTGTTTCCCTTTGTTCAGTGAAGAATAGATTTGCCAAAAGTCTTTAGTTGATTTGTTTTGCCTAGTTCACAAATGAATTATACACCTTTTATTCGTACTTGTCTAAACTGGTCAATTTTAACTACACTTCAAAATTTTACCACAAATTCTAATTAAGATAGTGGAAGAAAATGCAAGAGGGTTTTAGTATTTTTTTTAAGCAACTCAAAAGTTTAGTCCGAGCTCTAATGACAAATCAATTCCACATCATTTTCTTTTCCTTTTTTTTTTCAAAAAAAAAAAAAAATCAACATCATTTTTTTTTTTTTTTTTTAAGAATTACAAGAACTATTGCAATAAAATTGTCAGCACTTGCTGATATCAAACAATACATGCGTGCTCCGGATATCTACTTCCATAACGGGAGATGACTACTCCCACAATCCGGGATGAAAACTCCCAACACATGCTTGTAAAATGTGCATGATGGGATCAAGGACGGACCTTGGGCTGGGCTAGGGTGGTCTCAAGCCCACCCTAGCCTTTTTAAAAAATTTTGAAAGTAAAAAATAAAAAAAATAAAAAAAAATAAAAAATAAATATTAATGACTATCAGTGAAAGTGTAGGACTATGTATTCAACAGCTATATGCCTATATATACTTGGTGGCTGTGTGGCTGCTGGTTAGAACTTAGAAGACTTTTGCCTCTTTCATTCACGAGTCTCGAGGCGTGGAGACAACAGCCAACAGAGCAAAAGGTCATTGATTTCAATTTCTTTTTTTTTTCTTTAATAATTCTTTCCTCTCTCATCTTTCTCCAAATTTTATTTCAACCCATTTATCAACATCAATAATTCATCTTCCAATTAGGTATATTTTTATGAATATTATAAATTTAAATATTTTGTTTTGTAATTAAATTTTAGGATTAATCTAATTATTAGTTATTCTAATTTTAATTTACAAATTAACATTATTGTTTAATAAATTTCCTTTTGTTTTGGTTGAAATTTAGATACATCATACATGCTTGTTAATTTATTTTTTTTAATTATTCTTTTGTTTTTAGATTTGTTAGTAAATAGTGATATAAATGAATATTTATTTTTCTATGTGACGTAAATGCTCCATCATAACTAAACTAATAATTAAATAAATTATACTTTATTTTTTATAAAGTAATGAATTAGATTTCCTTTAACATTGTATTTGTATATTTCAAATAAATCCACTAATATTATAATATAAGAACATTATATATGTAAATAATTTCTTATTTCTTGACGTATATAGAAGTGATAAAATAAGAATTAATTTAATGACTTATTTTTGCACCTTTTTTATTTATATAGTTCGTAATGCAAAAAAAAAAAAAAAAAACTTATTCCATTATTTCAATAAAAAGGATGACAGTGAGTCATCAAGTATGCCAAATGCCCCATGTGATGTTCACACTTCAAATTCAAGATCCACCCCCCCAGACTAAAAGATCCAAAACTCCAAATGATGATACTCAAACTCTATCTCACATCAATACTTCTTATTATGAATGTGATCCCGGAAAGCGTATTCCAATATGGCAATATCCAGTTGACAAGCAAGATGAGATTAGAAGAGCCTATATAGACATGGGACCATTTCAACCTACTTATGACTATCCACTCAATCCATGTGGGAGTCAAAGTCGTCGATTTCAACAATCTTGGTTCATAAAATTTCCATGGATTGAGTACTCGGTGGAAAATGATAGTGCATTCTGTTTTCCATGCTATCTTTTTGATAGTCCTACATCAAGGTATCACACATTTACTGTTGAAGGCTTTCAAAATTGGAAAAGAGTCGGTGGAGACCAATGCCCCCTTGTAAAACATGCAAAAGAAGATCACAATTCACTACACCATATGGCTATGCAAAAGTGGGATCACTTGAAGAACCCATCTCTATATATTGACAAAATGATCAATAAACAATCTTCATAAATAGTTATGCGGAATCGATTGTTACTCAAGACATCAATAGAATCTGTGAAGTGGCTAGCAATGCAAGGGTGTGCCTTTAGAGGTAATGATGAATCTATCAATTCTGCAAACCGTGGAAACTTTATTGTTATGGTAATGTTGCAGGCAAGAGTAAACAAAGATATTGCTGAAGTTGTCCTACATAATGCTGCTCAAAATGCCAAATATACATCACCAAAGATCCAACAAGAGCTGTTAAAAATTCTAGCCGATAGTGTGCGTGATAAAATCCGTGTAGAAATTGGAGATACCAAATTTTGTATTCTTGTTGATGAATCGGTTGATGAATCTAACAAGGAATAAATGGCTATCATTTTAAGATATGTCGATGACAATGGGTTTATTCGGGAACGGTTTTTTGAAGTTGTGTGTGTTGATGACACGAGCGCCTTAACTTTGAAAAGAGAGATATGTATTGTTCTTAGTCGATACAACCTCTTGATTGAAAATTTACGAGGTCAAGGTTATGATGGGGCTAGTAACATGCGAGGAGAATGGAATGGATTACAAGCTTTATTCCTTAAAGATTGTCCATATGCGTACTACGTTCATTGTTTTGCTCACCAACTTCAACTTGCTTTAGTTGCAGCATCTAAAGAGGTACATGATGTATGGTTATTTTTTTCTAAATTGAGTTCTATTATCAACTTTGTCGGTGCTTCTGCTAAGCGTTGTTCTGAATTAAAATCAATTCGAGAAAATGAAATTGTAGATATGATATCTTCAGGAGAACTTGAGGCTGGTACAGGAGCAAATCAAATTCATACTTTGCAATGACCTGGACCTACTCGTTGGAGTTCACATTTTACTTCTGTTAGTAGGTTGATTGACATGTTTGGTTCAACTTGTACCCTTCTTGAAAAACTTATCGATAATGGTTTGAATAGTAATATACATGGGGAGGCTAAAGGTGCATATAAAGAGATGAAAACCTTTGAATTTGTTTTTATTCTATTGTTACTGCACAAAGTATTGGGAGTCTCTGATATGTTATGTCAAGCATTGCAATTGAAATCTCAAGAAATCTTAAATGCTCTAAATTTAGTTTCAAGTACAAAACTACTACTTCAAGAGTTGCGAGAATGATGGAATGACTTTTTTGGAAATGTGGCATCTTTTTGTAGAAAGCATGACATTTATATGCCTAATATGAGTGACCGATAAATGGAAGGTACAAGGCGTTCTTGTCAACAAAAGAATAATATTACAGTTAAACATTATTATCACTTCAATATATTTAATATATACTGTAATAGATTTTCAATTGGTGGAGTTGGATAGTAGGTTTAAAGAGGAAACAATGGAACTCCTTGTTCTTAGCGAGGCTTTGAATCCTATGAACGGGTTCAAATCATTCAAAATAGATTCTATTTGTACTCTTACTGAGAAATTTTATCCTAAAGACTTTGTTGAAGATGAGTTGAAAGCACTAAAGAGGCAATTGGAACATTACAAGTTTGATGTACTTCGTCAGCCACAATTTCAAAATATTTCTTCTCTCCCTGAATTATGTCATTATTAGTTAAAACAAAAAAATCACAACACTTTTTTTTGATTGACAGGTAATATTATTTATTTATAAATATATATAATTATATCGATAGTTAATTGAAACAAAAAAGTCACAACTTTTTATTTTATTTTATTGACAGGTTGATTCGTCTAGTTTTGATTCTCCCTGTTTCCACAGAAACAACAGAACGAGCTTTTTCAGCAATGAAGCTTATCAAGACATCACTTCGCAATAAGATGGAAAATGAGTTTTTAACAAACTTCTTGGTTGTCTACATTGAAAGAGCAATTGCTGGTTCTATTGATCCTGATTTTATAATTGATAAGTTTGATTTTTTGAAAAACCGTAGGATACAGCTTAATTAGTATTTGATTGTATTTGTAATTCATGTTTATTTTATAATTTGTTTTGACTTTATTTTTGTATTAATTTTTTAAAGGTATTTATTTAGAATATACATTTATAGAGTAATCCCCACTTTGTCTTCTTAACTAGATGTATCTTTATTTTTAATTAAAATAATTTTCTCATAATGTTAATGATCGAAAAAAAAAAAAAATTTATTCTAGCCCACCCTAGTATTTAATCCTGGTTACGTCCCTGGTCATCAGTTGACTACATAGAGAGAAATGTAGCAAGTTCTTGAAATTTCAGCTACATTTAAGGGAAGCTTCCGGGACACTTCACCAGCCTTAATTAATTTACACCAACGAAATTTTCAAAAGGGTCGATGAAATTTTCACCCACAGAATTAACTTTTTTTTTCTGGTGTGGAATTGTTACAGACGCAAAAGTCTGTAATGAAAAACTTGTATAAATATAAAAAGAAAGATAATCAACAGGTTAATTCGAGGAAACCTTAAACCTCCCAAATATTGGTGTTTCGAGGAATCAATAACCTCCCAAATACAACTCAAAAGTTGAGACAACAATTCTGATTAATTTCATTAAATGTACAACTGACAATATATATATAAAAAGATACAATTAACTGCTAACTACAAATTAATAACAACTTATCCACTAACTTAAAACTAGGGAGTCACTACTCACGTAATAACCCACCATCCACTAACTGCTAATGCTAATGGTGGTTAATGACTATATAAATACAAATAAATAAATTATTTTCCAATTAATAACTAAATATGTAAATTAATTTAAACATAAAAACAGGATCGTAACAGGAATTCACCGAGATGGTTTCAGCGTGTTTGTCTGAATGCGTGAAAGGAAGAAGGAAGCTACTCCTCCTCTTTAATTATTTCAACGCGGCTAAGTTTGGAAAAAGAGGCCTGAGAGAAAATGTGAAGAAGATACATATCGGCTTCTCTGTCGTGTTGGTTTCTCATAACCTGGAAAATCAGTGGACCCCCAAACGAAAATGGGAGCGATATTGTTTTACAAAGAAGACCACCTTTTGTCAACACAACTACTTGTGTTGTTAGGATTTATATATATGTTTAAATATATTTTTTTATATATTTATTAAATTATACCAGGACCCGTTAAAATCAATTTAAAATAATATTTTAATTTCTCAAGACTTGTTTCCGTTTCCCGACTAATAATTAATAAATGAATACGTTAGAGTGTTTAAATAATATTGTTTGGTCACTTCCTATCGAACTTAAGTTTTTGGATTTGTTGATTCTAACATATATGAGTACTTTCCTTCAAACAAAATAAAATAAAATAAATAAAAATAAAAACATAAAATTTATTAGTATTTTATTATACAAGGAGTCCTAAGTTCGAGTCCCCCTTTAGATGTGAGGGGTATGTTAGTAGGAGCAGAGACAAAAAATAGATATATATTTAAAAAAATGTATTTTCTATTTCTACAAATTTTAAGTTTTTATAATTTAGCACCAATTCTAGATTTCTAGTTTTAGCCCTTCAAAAACATGCTAATATTCAAAAAAATACCAGTACCCGAATTAATAGATATTGTATTAAAAAAAAAAATGCTAATAAAGGTTCTTTCCTTTATAAAAACTCTGCCCCAATCCTCCATCCAACACCACAGTTAATACTTAATATATTAATGGGATTTGAACCCCTCACCACTTAGGTGGAAGAGAGGTGTACTACCAGCTTTACTAAGAGATGATGTGCATTTTAGTTTATTTTTTTGATTGTATAGTATTGCTCAAATAAAAACTTTTTTAAAAAATCTGGCCAAACCCGAAACGAGGGCTTTAGTATTTGATGAATTAAAAGGGATGCTCTACATGTGTGAAGCAAATGAATGAAAAAAAAAAAAAAAAAAAAAAAAAACAAGAAACGAAATGAGATTGGCCTTGTATGCCCCTTACAACTTGCACCGAGGTTGTGCGTTTAAGTCATACTATCTAAACCTCAAATTATTGTAATATTTCAATAAATAAATAAATAAAATATTGGATAAAAATCCATTCGAGGGACCAAGGATGCACATATCTATATCGACACATATATCAGTACTACGATTTGGTAGAAATATCGATATCGATAGATATTGACGTAAAATTTATGGATAGTATGAAATTTTAGATAAAAACATAAAATAAAATAAAAATTAATGAAACTTAAAAAAAAAAAATGTTAAAATAATCAATAATCTAAAAAAATATCTAAATATGTATGACTATAAAATGTCTAACAATTATATGGTATAAATATGACTATAATACACATACCAGTGGTATAAAATTAAAAATCTTCCGTTAAAGCTTCATTTTCTAATAGTTTACATCATATAAGCCATATATATATTTTAATAACAAAAAGAAACCTATGTGGTTCAAACTTAGTGTAACCGGTGACACATCTTGGTTCATACAATACCATATCATAGAACTTGAATATTTTTCTTGTATTTTTGTTTTTTTTTTTTCTTTGAATTTTTTATTGTTTTATTTTATTTTTTTTAAGTATTCTCACAATCTCACATGTTTTTTTTACGAATAAGTCATAGCTATTGCTAATTTACAATTTACAACTTTACTTTTGATTTTTGAATATTTTAAAAAATTTATTTTAAATTCATTTTGTAATTGATTTTCATGTTATAGAAATATTATATATATATATAACATTAGAAAATAAAGTGGATATTTCATTGAAGTGTCATAGAAGACATTTACAAATATTTCCCCCGGTTTTTCTCTCATGAGCACATACTAGTGAACATATCTTGAGCATACTAAATACTAATACTTATTATCACATTTTTACCATGTCAGCAACTGAACTTCAATCATAATAAAAGTGTGTTTGGTATGTCTTTTCAAGTAGAGTTTTTAAAGTAGATCTTTTTTGTAGTAGAACTTCTAACAAAAAAAGGCTTTTGGTTGTGTAAATTACAAAAAAAAGTGTTGACAATATATTTTTAAAAATAGCTTTTGGTTGTATGAATTACAAAAAGGGTGTTGACAATGTATTTATAATGAAAGAGTTGTATGGTGGAATATGTAAAATTTATAAAGAATAGTTGAGATAATTCATATGTTTTAAAAAAGCGTAAAAAAAGCTTTTAGGAAAAGCCCAAATTTTGGGTTTCTCTAAATAAATATAAAATGACTTTTATAAAAGGTAATTGAGACAATTCATATATTAAAAAGGCTATTTTGAGTTTTGTCAAACAACTAAAAAAAACTTTAAAATAGTTTCTAGTATTAAAAAAGAGATTTTGATATTTATAAAAGCCATAGTGCCATACTAAGTGCTTGTTTGGTTGAGCTTTCTACTGTCTCAAAAGGTCTACCAACGTCTATTTGAATTTTTTTAGAGTTGTTTGGTTGGACTTTTGAGATTATCTATTTTAAATTGAGTAGAGGCTAGTAGAGTTTAAACCTTTACTAGACAAAAGCTCATGGAGAGGTGCTTCTCCAAATAGACTTTTTTTTTTTAAAAGTCTACCAACCAAACAACTATATTTTATTTTTCAAAAACTCTATTTCTAATAGATCTACTGCAAGTAGATCTTTTACCAATAGAAATTTTTCAAAAGCCCAACCAAACAAGCTCTAAATACACATTGTAAAATTACGGTGATGTGAATTAATATGCTTAAACTGTACGCTCATGAGAGAAAAATTCATATTTCTCATGTTATTTTACTGGGAAGATAATGCATCTCATATTCCCATATAGTCATATACTCATATCTATCTATATATGTGCTTTTACGAGAATATCGCCCGATATATTGCGGAATCTTTGTAATTTTGTATATTTTGAACTATGCGATGTACTCGAAAGTCAAAATGAAAAACGAAAAGGAGTAACGGAAGTAAGGAGAGACCGGGAGAAAACGGAAGTAAGGAGAAAGTGAGAAACAAACCTGATTTAATCTCCGGTTGGCGAAATTCGAATTCAGGTTAGTGTTCAGAATTTCACTTGAGTTTTGTTTTGTTTGTATTTCTCTCTTTGTGAAGTTTGCTTCTCTCTAGGATTATGAATAATTGTTCAACAGTAATTTATGGGAAATTGGGTGAGAGATTTTAGTAAAATTCTGAACAATTGATCTTATAGTTGCCTCTTATTAGTGTAATTTGTATAAGAAAATCTATGGGTTTTCAAGAAAATTATCAAACAAAGAATTTTAAGGGCTGAATTAGATTTGAGACAGCATATAATTTTTGGATAATTAAGTTGTTGAAGGTTTGGTATTGCTTTTGTTCTCAATTTTAGTAATAGATATTGTTCGATTGATTGAAGGGACTGAAAATATTGTTTGTGTTGTGTTACATATTTTGTTGTGTGTTTTTTTTTTTTCATAGCTCTTTGTAATACACTACTTGAAACAGGCCATATTGGAATTGAGAAAGAGCTCAAATTCTCAAATATGTCTTCTGGTCAAAGGAGGCAAACTGTTGATGCCATTGCAAATAATGATGATCTCTTAACAGAAATCCTCAAACATTTACTTGTAAAATCTCTTCTCAGATTCAAATCTGTATCTAAACATTGGCACTCTCTCATTTCCAGTCCTCACTTCTCTCGCTGCCTTTTTCCCTTAGTGTCAGGCCTTTTTTTGCAGAGGCCTTTTTGCCTTCCTCATTTCGAGTTTGTTCCGCTCAAAGACATGCCAATTAACCATACCGTTAAGTTCCCTTATGTAAATTTTTATTTAAACATTTTACACTCTTGTCATGGTTTAATATGCTGCGACAACTATGGTTGGGGTGAGCTTTACATATGCAATCCTACCACCAAGCAATTTATCACGCTTACTGTACCTGGATATGAAGATATTAGATTTCCTTCCGATATCATTTTCGCTTATGATCCTGAAACATCACCTTATTACAAAGTTGTTTGTGTCTGTCAACCTGATGAAGAAAATAGACCAAATAATTATCAGTTGGAGATTTATTCGTCTGAGACACGTTCTTGGAGGCTTGCTGGTGATCCTTTTACTGTGGATGCTAGCGTTCGAGTCAGAAATGGGCTGTTCTGCAATGGAGCTATCCATTGGGTTAATTGGCCTGGTACATCCTTGTATTGGAATATTGACGAGGTACAACTCCATGAAATGCCAATGCCTGCAACCCTAATTCCTGAACATAGGATAAGGTTAAGGTATTTCGGAGAGTCTCGCCGACATTTGCATCTTGTTGATGTGTATGGTCCAAGTAGTACAAAATTTAATGTCTACGAGATGGAAAGAGACTATTCAGGGTGGTTCATGAAGTATCATGTTGATGTTGATGGAATAACAATTGCATTTCCTGAGACGATTAGAAGTCACCATGTTCATGCGTTGTTCCACAACGAGGAATTCAATCATGAATTCTCTATACTTGAGATTATCAGAGAAGCAAATGAGGAAGAGTCATACATGGTGTTGCTCACACCTGGCGGTAAGGCCATACAATACAGCTTTTATGATAATAGTTTCAAAAAGATTTTTGATCTCTCTCCATGTCCCAAGTATAGGAAGTGTGCGAATTTACAGGATCCTATGAAATTTTCATGCTTCGAAGCTTATCAATATGTTGGAACACTTGCTAGCGTTTGGTGACATTTCATTTCCTCCCAAAAACTGTTGTATACCAATATTGTATTTGCTATAGTTATGAAAATCTGGTTTCCCAAATGAAGCTGTAATAGAATGCAAAACCTATGATTTACTGCCTGTGGGACTTAAATTTGTGCTATGTGTGAATTATGAAAAAGATTTTGCTTTGTTTGTTAGTTGAAGTTGGTAATGCAATACAATACGTATTATTCATCACACTGCCCGCCGGCTTTTTATTTGTTCAGTGTGTGAATTGTGGCCTGAACCCTGAAAGGAGAAGTACCATCATCAATGCTGCTGATAAGAAAAATGCAAATGGTTTGAATATGAGCTTTGATTTTCAATCCGGAAAGCAGGATTTACTGTGTTTTTTTCCAAAATGTGAATGATAGTAAAGATTTGGGTCTTTTTATCGGTTGAAGATTATGTTTCAGGCTTTTGTCAATAGAAACTGAATTGGGTTGATTAATGCCAATTCAATACTTAAAATGTAAACGAATACACAAACAAAAATAATAGTACTCTGTTTATGTTTAATTTATAGCATTGCCTGCAGGCATGAGGATTCTTCAAGACTCGTACAAACACTGTAATCTTAAGGATACAGCGACTCCATATTAGAAATTTGATGTATATCGATCAGAAATACTGTATTTAGATTATATATATATTTATTTGAAGGCAGCTTCCTACGAAGGTATATCAATTTAGGATGAGAACGAGCTGGGGTTAATCGGATCCATGAATGTGCATATGTAGGAACCAACCATTGAAAGTACTAAAACTAGTAGCCATGGCCTGAAAGGAAGCTCACTGAAGAGTATCATCATCAGTGCTGTCGATAAGAAAAATACAACAGAGTTGAACGTAATTAGCATGCGGTTTGAATATGAGCTTTGATTTTCAATCTGGCAAACAGAATTTACGCTGGAGCTGCTTTCATAGCCTTCTTGAAATCTGCATCCTGGTAGATATAATTTCAATGCTGTGTGGAAGGTTATGGTTGCCAACAGTGTGGAAATGAGTAATAATACATGATAAATGTTGCACTGTGACTCATTTCTAACTTTCATGGGACAGATTTTGTGCAGGTATGATCGGCTTTGTTGAGACGTCTTTTCAATTTTCACGTCTGTCTTCCTACATCGTGGTGAGGCAGGTGGAATGTTCAGAGCTGTGAAATCACCGGCATCTATGGCATGATTCTTGAATTTGGAGGTACTTTTCACATTCTGCATCACACAAAACAGAGGACAGAAGAAAATGAAAATAAAAGAAAGCAGAAAATCATCTGTTTACTATAATATTTGCCATTTACTTGTCATATACATGTCACAATAAATGAGAGCATTGATCTAAAATGGAGTCAAGAACAAAGAAAAACTAACCCTATCAAGCGACATATTGGAAGCTTTGAGATCTCTATAATTATCATCAAGCAGAAGATTAACTGGATTCAAATATTTATGAATAACTTGTTTCTTCGAAGCATGATGATTCGAAGCCAGGCCTCGAGCAGCTCCCATTGCAATTTGAACCCATTTACAACAAGATTCTGGTTGGATGGCAGAATATTCTACGCAGTCAACCAATTCAATAGTTAGTGTAATACATCTGGTTTTTATTTCCTTTAATTTCTGTGTAATTTAATTTGTTCTGTTCTTACTTCTGAAAAGATGATTGTCCAAGCTTCCCTTCTGTATGAACCCACATACAAAGAGCAGATCTTTATCCACCAAACAATATGCCAACGGTTTTTCAAGGATCGGATGACTAAGGTTACCTCCAAAGTCTGACTGCATAAACTTTAAGAATAAAAAAAAAATAAAAAAACAAATAATTAGCCTGAATATAAGGTATCATCTCACCGTTTGATTCCACAATTATTCAATTCATTCATCCATGTCATGAACTTAAATCATTCCTTTGTATTTTCTTTTGAAAATGAAATCCATATTCACGATAATGAATATGTACCTATTTATAGTCTACGTAAGGAAATCAAATCAGAACTAAATCTATGATATAGGAAATAGACTATATCAAATTATATCATATATGATAGGGTAACATCCCTATAAACTCAAGATTAGGAAGACAATTTCACCTGAACCCACGGGTACCCACTTGAACCTAAACCGAGTGGGTTGGGTTCGGTTATATAGAATCAAACTTGAAGCGGGTTCGGGTTTAGTTAAAAACCCGAATCTGTGAACCTGATTAATTTAAAAACCTTTGCTTCAAACAACGTCGTTTTGAGCAAATTAGAATTCTAAACTCAAAATGCTATCATTCAGGGTTAAAAGTACAACCTAAATTGCTATTTAGGTTCACGGGTTGAAACCCGAACTCGAATAAGTTTGTGTGTCAAGTACAGGTTTCCTCAAAACCCGAACCTGTGAAATTATTTGGGCTTGCGATCAAGTTTAGGTACAAAATTTTTTGCGGGTTCAGATTTAGAAAAATCCTACCTGAACCCAACTCGTTGCCATTCCTACTCAAGATAGCGAAACAGAAGCAAGCTCGGGTTTAAAAACCAAGTCGTTGAAACGACCAAAGGATAATGAGCTTTGGTGAAGATATCTGCAGGCTGGTCAATGTAGGACGGCTAAGACACTAGGGTTCAAAAGAAATATCGCTAGCGAGATGAAGTGAACCAACGGTGAGACATAACTCAACGGTGGTGAGCAGTGGAAGAAGTGACGAAAAAAAACCAAGTAAGTGGTGCGTGTCCACAGAATGCCGATCAAACTGCGTATGGCAGCATTGGAATAGTTGAAAGCCTCTGAAGATGTAGAAGGTGGCAGTGCAGTGCAACACCCAACCAGAGGTCACGATTTGTGCGCGTGGGACTTCCATAGAACAACAATTGGATAGCAGCAAGCGGCATTGGAATAGTTAGAAGCCTCTGAAAACGACGAAGGTGGCGATATTGTGGTGCAACTCCCAACCATGACAAGAGTGCCAACAAAATGACTTTGATAGAGCGCCGATGAAACGGCTTGACAAAGTACCAACGAAACATTTTGATAGAGTTGACAAGAGTGCCGACAAAATGGCTTGATAGAGTGCTGACGAAATGGCTTGAGAACAGAGTGTTGATGAAACGGCTTGACAGAGTAGTATTTGTTTTTAATAGCATGAAACACACGCGTCGATGAATTTTGGATAGGGATGGCAATGGGACAGGTTCGTGGCGGGGTGGCTCTCCCCGCACTCCCGCCCCATTTATTTTTTGAAAACCCATCCCTTCTAGGGATAGCAATGGGGCGGGTTCGGGACGGGGTTGCCTTCCCTGCACCCCACCCCATTTATCTTTTGAAAACCCATCCCCTCATAAAACCCTACCATAGATGGAGCGGGTTGGGGTGGGGCGGGGTACAACGGGGAGTGCTTTCCCCATCCCCACCCATTTACCCCATTTATAATTTTTTATTATTATTTAAATAATAATTATATTACCATTGAATATGATATAATATATAAAGTAGTAAATAATTCCAAGAAACTATTAAAAAACATCTCATAAACATAATTCTCACAAGTAAATTCAATCATTTTCAAACATAAACATAAAGTATGAAGTCAAAATGTTCGAAAATCGTAACGCTAATCATCTAATAGTTGCATTTATTTCTCTAGTTCTCTCTTCTTTAGTTTGTTTCCACACCATGTTGTTCTTGTATGTTTACACAATTTTCTCTTGATAACACTAGTATTGGGTCTTCACTTTCTAGTGCATATGTAGACATATTTATGCCTACCTGAAGTAATAATAAATGAATTAAATTTAATTCAAGAGTTGAAAATTATTAAAGTAATAAACTTGAAAAAAAAAAACCATTGTTATTAAACTTTTAATTTTAAAAGTTATTTGAGAAAGAAATTTATTGTATGTCCTATTGTGTTTGCGGTTGAAGCTTGAATGGTGAACTTCGAGTTGTTTGAGGATTAGAGACTTAGAGTTGAAGTTAGCGGTTAAGGTTTTTTAAATAGTATTTTGTTTTGTCACTTTATGTTCAGTAACGGTGAAAAGGTGTAAAGTTATGGTTAATGTATTTATATATACATTTTTTTATAGATATAATTATTTTCTTTAAAAATACATAGTTTAACTAAGTATTATTTTAAACGGGGCAGGGCGGGGTGGGTAGTATAAAACCCATCCCCGCCCCATACCCATTGCGGGGTAAATTATCTATCCCTATCCCCACCCCATCAGTGTTCTAGTAATCGGCCTAGGCGGCTGATTAGTCGACCCAAAATAGCTAGGCGACCAGAAAACGCACCGAAAAGGTGATAATCGGACCATTTCTACGGTGGACGCGTAATCGGACACGTGGCCGCGTAATCGGGCAAGGCGGGTCAAAGTCGTTGACTCCGCCGTTCTTCTACACCGGAAACCAGCTCGAATAAGGCTTGGGATCGCCATTTCCGGCGACTGAACCAGCTAGGGTTCGGTCGGCAATGGAGGCAGCGTGAGGTTGAAGATGAAGTTGAGAAGATGGGATGCGTTTAGCAGTGGGCTGGGGTGCACGCAAGCTTCACTTGAGTTAGGTTGGGCAATGTTTGGGCTTCTGTTTGGGCCCGTGCGTGAGCTCTGATTTGCATGGCAAATAACGAAACGCTTCTTGATCTCTTAATAAATCACAATAGCTGCAATCTTCTTTCAATAATTACACTTATATCCCTAGCGTGATTTTGATGCCTTAACGTGATTTTGATGCCTTAGCATGGGTTTTATTGGGTCAAGTGATGCTTATTGAGCCATTTGAGGCTTATTGGGTTAGATGCAACATTTGGGCCTATGCTTAGTGGGTTTTCTTTGGATTTGATATGTGGAATTTGTTTGTAATTGTGTTTTTCGATTAATCCCCGATTAATCGGCCTAGGCGCTAGGCCCTAGGTCTCCGCCCGACTAGCGCCTAGCGCTTACTAGAACCTTGCGCCCCATCCCCACCCCAAAAGTGCAGGTCCTCGCGGGGCCTCGTCCCCACGGGGAATTTTGCCATCCCTAATCCCTTCATAAAGCCCCTCAATAGATGGAGCGGGGCAGGGCAAGGCGGGGTATACTTTCCCCATCCTCACCCAATTTACCCCATTTAACCTATTTATCTAAATTATTTATTAAAATCTTGTCAAAAAAATATATTTATTAAAATAATAAATATATATCCCAATGAATATGATCTAATATATAAAGTAATTCCAAAAAAATTATTGAAAATCATCTCATGAATATAAATCTCAAAACTAAACAAATAAATTCAATTATTTTAAAACATAAACATTAAACTAAATAATAAAATAAATAAATATTATATTTTAAAAGGGGCGGGGTGGGGCAGGGATTATAGAACCCATACTAATTGCGGGTTTTATTATCTATCCCCATCCCCACTAAATGGAAACCCATCCCCACCCCATAAGTGCGGTTCCCACGGGTTATTTTGTCATCCCTAATTTTGAAGGAAAAAACTCGGACTTTTTATAGGTGTACTGTATGTGCCGCTGTCTACCGACACATATGAGATATTTCTAGAAGTTATATTTAATTTTACTTTGATATCGTGAAAGTGAAATCGAAGAAAATTAAATATAGACCATATCAAATCATTTTAATTACATATATTAATTCAACTAAAACATTTATACAGAGTACCTTGTAATGATGTTCCAAAGCTACCCATTCAGGTTCCAAACGTATTACACTTGTTTCAATCAGTCCTGAAGAATAACTCTTCACAAGCTCCAAAATGGGAGCATGTGTGATGAGGCTATCAAATCGCTGGAGAAATTCTGATAGATAACTAGTACTAAAAGTCCGCTTCTCCCTCAGAAAGATAACGAAATCTCTTGTTTCGCGCGACGTAGCCTGGTTCTCTCTTTGCTGGGCATTTTCGATGTCGGGATCATACACTTCATCAAATTCAACAATCTCTTTTTCTGCCATAGCTACCTTCAACTCAAATTTCTGCAATTTCTGCTTACTGTCACAATGGCTTATTCTTATCTCTTCACTTGTATATATATGTGTACAAAAGTTCAATAAGTCAAACGAATGAATCAAAAGCTTTGTCCGAAAAACCGAAATGATATTAATAGCAATGGGAAAACAAAGGAGTCTTCCATACATCAGAACATCTTTCTCGCAATTTCCTTGCAAAATTAAATAAAGCCGTCATGATAACTTATGTGAAGAACATCTTTCTCGCAATTTCCTTGCAAAATTAAATAAAGCCGTCATGATAACTTATGTGACGTTTTCAGCTGATGACACAGAGAAATATAGCAAGTTCCATGAAATTTCAGGTGCATTTAAGGGGAGTTTCTGAGACACTTTACAAACAAAATTTCCAATAGGGTCTTCGGTGGATGAAATTTTCATAAAATTTCTCACAATTAACTTTTCTGGTGCATGTGAAAAGCAAAACAGAGAAGTTGGAAAAATAAGACAGAGAAGAAAATGCGAAGAAGAGACATCTAGACTTCTCTGTCGACTTGTCGTGTCGGTTTCTCATAACATGGAAAATCAGAGAACATTTTCCTCTACAAACGATTCAAACGAAATGGAAGCGAAATTGTTCATAAAGACGACCATCTTGTGACCGGAGTTTTTTACGTAACAGACAACGCGCTTCAGCTCTTTATACGTGGAACTGTTGGGTTAATTTCAATAAGTTGCCTTAATGTTTTGTAATATTACAACTATATTGAATTTTGTTTCTTTTATTATAAGAAACTTCCTTTGACTAACAGTTGACTGACGCTTGATTAACAATTGACCTAGATTGAATGATGAAATAACCAAATTTTCCCTTCCTTCAATGCTTTATCAATTGTTATAGCATTATTTTTAAATGAATATAAAACAATTAAAAATAATAATTAACAATAGAAAATTAAGAAGGTTACCAACAAAATAATTTTATAATCCCACCCTTTGCTTTATAGTAATTTTCTAATCTTCTTAATTAAAAAGGTAATTAGTTCAATTGTAAGAATTAAAACCTTCTAGTAGGAAAAATAAATAAATAGAAAAAGTCTTTAGCAAAGACATTACACACCATGTGGGATTATATATATATATATATATATATATATATATATAAAACACATACTCAAACTTATTAAGTCATTATCGAGTTAAACGAGTATCATTTACTATAGTCACATTGGGTGATAGTCCGATTTGAATATTTTGAAAATCACTCTTTAATTTGGATTGAAGTTAACTAACGACAGAAAGTTTGTACAATTTTAAGGAAAAGTTCCCTATGTGTGTAATTAGACTAAACTCAAGAGAGGTTTGTGCAATTTTCCCTTATAATGAAAAAATTTAGGCAGAATTTCACATAAGTCCTACCTTTTTGGTGATTTGTCACCTTTATAAATGTCTTTCCAAATTCATCACTGTAGTCCTTACTTTTTCCAAAACTCATCACTTTAGTCTATTTGACCAAATATATGAAAGTCAACTATTTTAAAACTTGTTAAAGTACATTTTTACCCCTATTACTATTTAATTTAGCTAAAATGATTATCTTAACTTTAAATTAAAATGAAAAACAATAAAATTCTCAATAATAAAATCTTAAATAAATATATTACAAAAAAAAAAAAAAAGCTTAAATAAATAATTTTAAAATCCATTAATTTTTTCTTATTTTGTATTTTTTTCATAATGGATTTTTATTTAGCTAAAATGATTATCTTAGCTTTAAATTAAATTGCAAAACAATAAAATTCTCAATAATAAAATCTTAAATAAATAGATTACAAGAAAAAAAAAAATATGAAAAAAAATCATTTAAAGCTAAGATAATCATTTTAGCTAAATTAATATCCATTATGAAAAAAATAAAAAATAAATAAATAATTAATGGATATTATTATTATTATTTATTTAAGATTTTATTATTGAGAATTCTATTATTTTTCATTTTAATTTAAAACTAATATAATCATTTTAGCTAAATTAAATAGTAATAAAGGCAAAAGTGTACTTTCACAGGTTTTAAAATAGTTGACTTTCACATATTTGGTCAAATGGACTAAAGTGATGAGTTATGGAAAAAGCAAAGACTAAAGTGATGAATTTGGAAAGACATATATAAAGGTGACAAATCACCAAAATGGTAGGACTTATGTGAAATTCTGCCAAAAATTTATTAAAAAAATACAAAGAGCTTTTAATGTTAAGGAAAAAAAAACTTATCACCATCCGTTGTCCAATGTAACTTAGTGTTAAGAGTGCTTTTAAAAATAAAAAATAAAAACATTATTTTAAAAAAAAAAAAACACTTTCACAAGCGAAGACATACAACTCTTTTTAACCCTCAGGCGTCCAATTCGTTTGCCGACTTGTTGGCAAAGAAGGGTTCTCATTCTAATGGGAGTTAATGTTTGGAAAGATAGATAATTACCTGGTGCCTTTGATGTTTCTTCGTTTTTTGAGTGTTGTTTTTGTTCGCTTAGTTTGGCTGTTTGGAGCGGTGAAGGTGACTGTTGTGTGTGCTGCTTGTCGAGTTGTTGGTGGTTTGTTTGTTGGCTGCCAGTTGCAGCTTGTTTTGCTGTTTTTGTAGCTTTTTGTTTGTTTTTGGTCCGTTGGCCATGGTTGCAAGGCTTTTGCCCTTGTTTTGTTTCTCAAAAAAAAAAAAAAAAAAAAACCAAAAACCAAAAACAAAAAAAAACTTACAAAACACACTCTTATGAGTTATGCCAAGTTAGAGTTAAAGGGGAAGGTCATTTCCCTGGGCTATATACCAACGTTTATATTTACAATAATGTTACATTACCCAAATCTGGTGCCCAAATGATGTGGCAACACTCCGAGTCATTCATTTAAATTGTATTAGATTTGCATGAATTAAATGAATGACCCAGAGTGTTGCCACATCATTTGGGCATCAAATTTGGGCAATATAGCATTACTCTTATATTTATTACCAACTTAGCAAATCTTCAACACACCACCTCTTAGTACAGATGGAAAGTATATTTTCTTCCATGTTAGTGTCAGGAGATTTGAGTCTCACCATATACATTTTACATGTATATGTGGGGAGTATAATCCCGGCCTAATCTAGGCCGGTCACGACAATCCTCTGACACCAAAAGATCTAGGTAGGTAGGTCCTGATAGTCTGATCCCTTAGCCCGTTCTATGTCAAAATTTATTGCAAACTCAAGAAATAAAATTTCAAGAGGGGGAAGGTGACAATTAATTCATTTCGTTTTTTTTTTTTTTTTTTTTCGAATTATTATAACATAGGGTTCATCTTTTGGTTAACATTGTATTGCTAACACTGCTGTAAGATTCAAAAGTCGTATGCATAAATTTGGTAAATTATAATGTTAGAAAGAGATGTTTGGAAATTAAAATGTTTTAATTTCTAATTGGTATCAAATCAATATTTAATTCAAATATCAAATAAAAATGTAAAATAATTATATATATATATATATATAATTCACATGACTATCCAGTGTATTACTATTATCTAGTTAATTCAAATGTGAAAGAAATATAAAAAATAATTATATCACATTTAATTCATAACAGTAGATAAAATAAAATAAGATGGTTTACTAATTATTATAATAGTAGATAAAATAAATTTATAAACAATAAATAAAAATAACCATTTAAAAATAATTATTAAAATAAACTTAAAATATAATATTAAACAATTTAATAGATTTATATGAAATAAGAGTTTGAGATGTTAAATCAACAAATTAAGATAATTTGATCATTTAAAAGATTCATTAAAGGGTGACTCTATTGCCACCCAAAAAAGTTTTTGCTACACTAATATTTTAATGATTTTTTTCTATTACTAAAATACCCTAGAATTACTTAAGAGTATTTATTGTAAATGTAAATTTACTAAGTAATAAGTTAAACATCAATCTAGCATAAACCCTTAAGTTTGGGGTTTTAGGTGGCATGCAAAAGTGAGATGGAGGAAGAACACTTTTTATTCCCACCAGCTTAATAAAACAACCCACCCAGAGGATGTAATGATATATAGCTTCTTCCGTTGTTGGTTCTACCCCTGCTGATTATGCCTTTACTAAGAACAACGGTTGTAATGAGGAAAATTATATGTTTAAATTTACCAATAATACTTAAAAGGATAATTTTGGTTATTTGAAGGGTGTAGGAAGTAAAAATAATAATTTAACAATAATTCTACTTTGCCCAAATTTAGTGTCTAAATGATGTGGCAAAACTATAATCTAATCATTTAAATTGTATTAGATTTAAATAAATGAATTAGGGTGTTACCACATCATTTGGATATCATATTTGGACACTAAATTTGGACAAAATAGAATTAAATAGAATTACTTAAATTTTCAATATAGGTGTAGAAAGTAAAATGGGTGTAACAAGAATTTCTATTGCCACCCTTCATTAAATCATACAGATAATTTCATTATCATTATTCATTAACCTCTCATATGCTCCCTGAAACTGTGGTCAAATCAATTCAGATTATTAAATAATCTAATTTTAACTTCTCAAAACAATATCAATCTATCCCTTAACCCCACAATTTTTTATATTTGTTATTCACAACATAAAATTCTCAAAAGTGGAAATTGTACAAAAGAGCCTTTCCCAACCTTTATCATACAAAGGCTATTTCCTAGAAACAAAACATTGGGAAAGGCCATATAGGCAAAGAGCCTTTCTGAAAATTGTGGTAACTCTTCATGAAAATCATGAGAGGGTTATTACTAATTACAATTTAGCACAGGTAACAGATAATCTCAAATTCAATTTTACAATAATCTGCTTTCAATGGTCGTCGCTCGTTAACATCTCTTGTAATAACAACTAACTAGAGTCTAGCTCTATGCCAATAGGAGGGGTTTGATTTTATATTGAATTCTGTCATGCTTTTGGATCTTCAAGAATATCAATGGCTCTAGTAATCTCGTTTGAGGAACCAGCGAAAACACTGCAAAGCGTATTTTCCCATTTTGATAATTGTGACTCCGAAGGCTATGAAGGCCACAGCTGATGTCCACACCAAATAAATGCTTAAAATGCTGAAGTTGCCAACTCTTACCCAGAATCTAGGCGTTATCTTGCCCACTAAAATGATGTAAACAATACATGTGCAGACCGCAACAAAAAGGAGAATCGATCTGAGCGGTAGCGGCCATATGAGGTAGCTAATCACAGCCATGCTAGTCATAAATCCAGCAGAGTTGAAAACCATGAGGTAGACAACAGTGGGCAATCTACCAGATATGAAATCACTGGCCGTTGCATGTAACGTTAAACCTGAAAGATATATTTCTTCTTTTAGTAAAGCATCAGGCAGATTGGAGGCTACAGTGAAAGCTGCCGTGGCAATCATTACAAGGACTACCAGTAACACATTCCTCGTCTCCACAGGCCACCGATTGAGAGCCCTGTTTAGAACTCTGGAGTAGTAGTACTGCGGAGGTTCTGAGGAACATATTTCATCTTCAGGGGGCTTTTGAAAGATCATGCTGATTTCCTGAGAAGCCGTGTCCGGAGAATTAGCACACCACGAGCCTAAAGTTGCCATAACCCCTTCGTCATTGAGCAACAACTCCACAATCTGCAATATATTTGAATTATTAAACTGTCACAAAAAAAAAAAATAGTAACTTTTGGTGCGGGATTTTCCAGAATCCTCGATTGCTACTGATACCTATTGAATTGCTACCGATAGCAATCCAGGATATCATACCGGAACTCCTGCATCTGAAAATTTTCACTTATATATATATAAACAAAGTCTGTTTATGTAAGAGAGAATGGGAGTGCTAGAGCTTACATCGGTTAATCTTTTGAATGCAGCTATTCTCAATACAGTGTTGCCCTCATCGTCTTTCTTATTCAGGAGATGCACTTGATTGAGCTTCTTGGACTCTTCCACCAAGACTCTAAAAGCATCACTCTGTGAATTCTTCAGTGCAAGGTGAAAAACTGTCTCTTGCTTGGGAGTTTCCTTTTTCAGAGATTCTGAGTTCAGAGAAACTAATTTCCTGATCACATCAGAGTGGCCATTCACTACTGCTATTTGTAGTGGAGTCATTGAAGACTTGTTCTCTACAAGGCAAGATCCAGGATGGAGTTTCTCCAAGAACTCGACCATCTCGACAACCCCTCTAGCAGAAACAAGGTGCATGGCTATGTTACCATCCTCATTCGCAATAGTCACAAGTTCGGGCTGCCCTTTTGCTATCTCCATGGCAACACGGAGGCTTCCGTGTTCACAGGCGAAGTGTAGAGGATTCCCAGTCCATGTTTCTGCTAGAAACTTTAAGAGTAAAGCTTCCTCAGGCTGAAACTCATGCATGCGAGACATGGCCGTACCCCTAGACGTGTTTTTCTCCTCCCCCAACTCCACCTTCTCCGTCAGCTGATCTTTTGAAGACATCTCTTTTGCTCTTTTTGGTTTCAGTAATCTGTGTGTATATTAACTACGGTGTTGGACGGAGGAATGGGTGAGAGTTTTTATACTGCAAAGAACCTTTATTAGCAATTTTTTTTTTTTTTTTATAAATTTTATAAATTTTTATTTATTTATTTATTTGTTTTATTTTAATTTAATATCTATTAATAAGGGATTAGGTATTTTTTTTATTTTAATATTAGCATGTTTTTGAAGGGCCAAAACTAGAAGTCTAGAATTGGGGCCAAATTATAAAAACTTAAAATTTGTAGAAATAGAAAATACATTTTTAAAATTTTTTTTTTTCTCCACTCCTACTAATTAACATACCCCTCACATTTAAAAGGGGACTCAAACTTAAGACTCCTGTATAATAAAGTAATAATATATGTCTTTTTTTTGTCCAAAGGAAAGCACTAATACATGTTAGAAATCAACAAATCCAAAAAATGAAGTTCCATAGGAAGTGACTAAATAATATTATTTAAACACTCTAATATATTCATTTATTAATTTTAGCATTATTAACCGGACAAGTAAACCGGTCTTGAGAAATTAAACTATTATTTTAAATTGATTTTAACGGTCCCAGTATAATTTAAGTAGTTGTGTTGACTTAAAAAGTCGGGTGACAAAAGGTGGTCTTCTTTGTAAACAATATCGCTTCCATTTTCGTTTGAAGGTCCACTGATTTTCCAGGTTATGAGAAACCAACACGACAGAGAAGCCGATATGTATCTTCTTCACATTTTCTCTCAGGCCTCTTTTTCCAAACTTAGCCGCGTTGAAATAATTAAAGAGGAGGAGGAGTAGCTTCCTTCTTCTTTTCACGCATTCATACAAACACGCTGAAACCATCTCGGTGAATCTTACACCAGAAAAAAAAAAGGTTAATTCTGCGAAATTTTATGAAAATTTCATCGACCCTTTTGAAAATTTCGTTGGTGTAAATTAATTAAGGCTGGTGAAGTGTCCCGGAAGCTTCCCTTAAATGTAGCTGAAATTTCAAGGAACTTGCTACATTTCTCTCTATGTAGTCAACTGATGACGTTACGTCACAGAGAAGTTATCATCATGACTTTGCTTTGCAAGGAAATTGCGACGAAGATATTTGGGAGTGAAATATATGTAGTATTTTGGTTTTTGGGAAGCCACTGTGACAGTAAACAAAAACCTGAATTGAAGGTAGCTATGGTAGAAGAAGTGATGATTGAATTCGATGAAGTATACAATCCCGACCACATCGAAAATGTCCAACCTACTTTGTGGGAAATAAGAGATTTAGCTGTCTTGCGATTTGATATCCCCATCACTATTGCCTCCTTGAAACAAAAATCTTTGCTTGGTAAGTTGGAAGAAGGTCTTCTCAACCTGGAACAACCGATGAATCTCTATGCGAAAGTAGACTTGAATCGTGAATGCGTAGCTTTGGAACATCATTACAAGGTACAACTCTTCATTTAAACTACTCTGTTTTGTTAAGGGAAAATATTCAAGGTACTATATTTTTGCTAATTATTTTTGTTAACTTATCACTTGTGCAGTCAGACTTTGTAAAACTCTTCGGATATTGTTTGGTAGATAAAGATCTGCTCTTTGTGCCTGGGTTTATGCAGAAGGGAAGCTTGGACAGTCATCTTTTCAGAAGTAAGAACCATTACACAGAAATTAAAGGAAATAAAAACCAGATGTGCTCCCATATTTTACACTAACTATTGAATTGGTTGATTGTGTAGAATATCCTGCCATCCAACCAGAATCTTGTCGTAAATGGGTTAAAACTGCAACGCAAGCTGCTCGAGGCCTGGCTTTTCATCATAATTCTGAAAAACAAGTTACTTATAGAGATTTGAAATCAGTTAATCTTCTTCTTGATGATAATTATAGAGATCTCAAAGCCTCCAATATGTTTCTTGATGGGGTTAGTTTTTCTTTGTTACACACTTCATTTTAGATCAATGCTCTCATTTATTGTGACATAATCTATGACAAGTAAATAGCAAATATTATAGTAATCAGATGATTTTCTGCTTTCTTTTATTTTCATTATCTTCTTGTTCAGATTAATGTTTTTTCAATTGTAGATTAAAATTCTCCATATATAGCAATCTGCCCTCTGTTTTGTGTGATGCAGAATGTGAAAAGTACCTCCAACTTCAAGAATCATGCCATAGATGCCGGTGATTTCACAGCTCTGAACATCCCACCTGCCTCGCCACGATGTAGAAAGACAGACGTGAAAATTGAAAAGACAGTACAATGGACAGGAGCTCCGGGAGCTAAAAATATAAATGAGAAAGAGTCTCGACAAAACCGATCATACCTGCACAATAACTGTCCCATGAAATTTAGAAATGAGTCACAGTGCAACAATTATCATGTATTATTACTCATTTCCACACTGTTGGCAACCATAACCTTCCACACAGCATTGAAATTCTATCTTCCAGGATGCAGATTTCGTGAAGGCTATGAAAGCAGCTCCAGCGAAAATTCTGTTTGCCAGATTGAAAATCAAAGCTCATATTCAAACCGCATACTAATTACGTTCAATTCTGTTGTATTTTTCGTATCAACAGCACTGATGATGATATTCTTCAATGAGCTGCCTTTCAGGCCATGGCTGCTAGTTTTAGTATTTTCCATGGTTGGTTCCTACATGTGCACGTTCAAGGATCCGGTTAGCCCCAGCTCGTTATCATCCTAAATCGATACACCTTCGTATGGAAGCTGCCTTCAAATAAATCAATATTATTTTAATATGGAGTCTCTCTGTGCCTCAGATCCTCTTTTCTGCTCACCTGCTCATCTTAACCTATTCAAGTTTGAGTTATTGCTGTACTAGTATATTTTAAGTTTTGTGTGTGTGTGTGTGTTTTTTTTTTTTAATTTAAACTCACTCCCAAAGCCTTCGGTCATTGATCCGAATCATCCAGATTGAAGAATTCTCGTGCCTGTAGGCATTATCGTTATAAATAAAACATAAAAATATTATTAAATATCTGTTTGTGTATTCATTTACAACCAAGTATTGAATTGGCAATAATCAATCCCAATTCAGTTTCTAATGACATGAAGTCATGACTCATGAACCTGAACCATAATCTTCAAAGTTCAAAACCTTCATTCACACGTTGATCAAGAAAACTAAAAAGCCCACAAGCAGTGTTGATGCCTAAGAAAGAATCGATTAAGATTTGTTTGGGGGTTGATGTAGTGGAAGCTATAATGAGAAAAACTCGCAAGACTTATTCGAAAAGCAACCTACTGATAACAATCGACTTCGTGCACGAAGGATTGTTAACATGCTTCAAATACTCCGAGCTTCGCAAAGATGTTGTAATTGGATAGTTGAGAAACAATCTCAGAATTTTTATTAATCAAAAGCTAATTCCAAAAAAAAAAAAAAACCCTAATACAAACTATTAAATAGCAACAACAATTCAAATCCACTAGGACTCGAAATAACCTAGATTGCTGAACAAGAAAAAAATCCTAAAAATCCTAAGAATCCTAAGTAAAAAGGAAAACAAAATTGTAATAATCCGGCAAAAAAACTAAAAGTCTTCATGCAACAAGCTAGATGGCAGAATTTGGGTCTGTTGTGATTTGTTACGGAGGACGAAGTCTTCATAACATCTGTAGGGCTCGTCTTGAGCTTTCCGGAAACGTATTATAATAGATGATCCAACCCCATATGCCCCCTGTAGAGGTCCATGAAATTCAGCTCGAATTTGGTTGGTCCCAACTCACGACTCCTTCGAACTAGGCCACCATCCTTGCTGCGATCCTTTCTCTCCAAGTAATCCAAAGCCTTTGCTGCTGCTGCATCAAGGGTTTGGGGGAAAGCTCTTTGTCACAGTCAATGGACCTCGGATGACAGTTTGAGATGGCACTCGAAGCTAGATACGCTAGTGTTTAAATCGAACAAGATCTGCAAGAAAGAAAGTGGTGTAGCGGAAGCTCCAACACGTGTTAGGTTTATAGTTTGTGTTGGCATTAATTCCATATCAAAACGTGTTTCTCTTGTAATGTTTAGTGGTTCGTATTTTGAAGAATTAAGAAGATGAAGGATGTCTCAACTACAATTCATTCAAGAAGCCGGCATTTAAGAGATTTGTGCACCATTGTTCAACAAAGGTAATAAAAGACCTCATATCTCTTACAAGGCTAGGCACACACACACACATGGCATTTTTGTGTGTTCCTTCATGATTAAACATCACTTATGTATCAAGTGGAATTGGTGAGAAATGTCACCTTTATAAAATTTCACACACATGACAAAATATGCTCATGCATTCATATTATATTGGTCAAATTTTGTTTATTGCATTTTCTAGGACTTTGTCCGGAAACTAGCATATATGTGTGTCTTTGTGATTGTATGTTTCTGTATTTTTGTATTTGGACTTGAATATGATCTATTATGATTCCTTATTGAGTTCCGATCATTTCGGTTACTCATTCATTTAATTTCGAGTCCAAACGATGTATCTACGCTACTTTTCGTTCTCATTCATTGAGTTGACTTCATCGACGTTTTCCGAGATGATTTCTCAACCATTTTTTAAAGTTGTGTAGTCGTCGTCGTGCGTGAGAGAGTCACGGTTCGTAATCCAGAAACGGATTCGAAATCGAAGTTTGGATGCCCAAGATATGGGCTGAAGAATCGAGGGAGTGCGCGAGAAGTCAGCCCAGGCCGTGAGCCACTTGGCCTGGCCGTGAGGGAGGCCGTGGGCCCCACGGCCAAGGGGGCTCTCTGCCCCCGTGAGGCCCACGCGCCCCCCACGGCCAGGGGTGACGTGGCCTCACCTGATTGGCCTGGAATGCTTCTCTCTCCTCCATTTATCTTCCCTCCTCTCTCTCCATTTGATTTTTTAAGAAGAAAATTTTGCAAATCCCGTCAGTCCTCTCCAACAGATTTTCTCATCTTCCAAACATCATATCTCCCTCATCCGGAGTCGGATTTGAGTTATTCAAATTGGAGAACGTTCATAATTGAGTCCTCTATCATTTCTGAGTGGTTTGGTAGCTGATTGATCAAGTTTTCTGGTGGTTGGACACTGAAAACCGAATCAGCTATTGAGTCAAAGGTATTGGACTAATCTTTGGGATTTCTTTCTTTTTAACCTTCAATTTGCTTGGGGTTTCTTCTTCTATATCTATGTTTATGTTTGGTAAAAGCTATTGAGAAAGATAGCTTGATTATCATTCTAATTGAAAGTCAATTTATGGACTAATGTTGACTAGTTTCTATGATTCTAGGTTTTACATATGTTTGTGAGTTGTATTGTGATTAGAATGGCATCTTAGGTTGTTTGGAACTTGATTGAATTAATTTTGTGATAAATGACCTTAAGATTTGATTTGATCCTTTGATTAATGAAATCTAGGATTATTGAATTTTGTTTGTGTTTTAGAGCAATCTAGGATTTGATTGATTTATATCTTGAATCCTTGCTCTATATTTTTGGCTAGAATATTAATTGATTTAAATCTCATATATCTAGCATTTAATTGTATATTGATAGCATCTTAAATTTGTTCTTCATGAATATATTTTGATTCAAGTGTTGTATGTGTGAATGAGACTTTGAGCTTATGTGTTTTGATGTTTCACATGCTTTAGGTTTTATTCGTGTATTTTGCATCTAGACTTGATTACTTGTGATATCACATGTTTAGGTCTATTTGTGCCATAGAATGTATTGATCACATGTTCTATGTTGATTTGATTGTTTGCATCATTTGCATTCACATAATCACACTAGGAAGTCCTTGTAAAAGGCATGAAGTCTTGGTTAGAGTCGGGGTGACTCGGATAGCCAAGCAAGAAGTCTTGCCTAGAGTTGGGATGACTCGGATAGGTAAGCAAGGAGTCATGGCTAGAGTCAGGAGGACTCGGATAGTCATGCATGGGAGGCTCCCTAGAGGCATGAGTGTCTCGGATAGGGAGTTGGCTATTGTATTGGTAGGCCTAGGCGTATGGTTAGACATAGACTCCGATAGAGCGGGATACACGGGAGGTGTATGCACTCTTGAGGAATTTCTAATCTACCATCGATGTTGGTTTTGTGTGGTGTCCAATATATGGTGGTTTCGCATCATTGAGGGATTTCACACTTTCCAATAGGGTTGGGTAGGCTTAGACTTCACTAGGTTGGGTGAGCTAAAGATTGGTCACTTTGTGAATGTTCTATGTTTACTTTCCAATAATATAGTACCCAATGGTTGTAGTTCAACCCGTGGATGTTTCCTCATTGGAGGTTTTACAACGTTAAAAAATCTCTTGTGTTAATTCTTCCTATCTCTATCTCTTATTTTTTATTTGTACATTTTATTATCTTGTTTCATAATATTCACTTATGATGTATTATGAAGCAAAACTTTGTATAGTGTGATTAGTGAATTCATTTTATTGATCAATTTTATTTCTATGATTCTTTTGTATATTATATTTGTGTATAGTGATATTTGATCACTCTTATAACTCATTGAACATATAGTGAAATACAAGTATTCTTTGTTATTGTACTTATTTGTTTGTTTACCTCATACAACTTGATGATGTATGTAGACCATGCTTGTATGATTACCTATTCATATTGTCTATGTATGTTGTCTCTTCTTAGTATATTTGTTGTATGTAAGGCAACCTTGAGGGACAAACGAAAGTTTGTTCAAGGGATTGAAAAAGGCGTAAAAACCTATTCAACTCCCCCCCCCCCTCTAGGTATGCCTTAAGCAATTTAACTACGTTTGTATACTTTCAACACGAAAACACACACACTGATTTGAAAACAGCCTACTGATAACAAAAAATTCGTGCATGAACTCTTGCTACTAGGCTTCAATTACACCATTCTTAACAAAAATGACATGACTGGAAAGGTAGAGAAAATAATCTCTGAATTTTATTCAATAACAACCAACTCCCTAACCGGTTACAATGCAAAATAAATAAGGCAAGAAAGCTAATTCTGTGTTAGTATTCGAAGATAGTTGAAATACAATGGACACAAAGAAGAGAAGGATTTTGTTGAGAAAAGATTTTAGGAAATCATGAGCTTTTTATCTCCTTTGATTTTATTATAGTATGTGTGAAGTCTATATTTCAAGTGATACAAATTACAAACTTTGAAGCCTATTTATAGGCTCTTTAGGTCGGTTAATACAAGCATTAGGAAGATGTTTGAATCTTCTAGAATCCAATCTATAATTCTACACAATTAACTAATTGAAGTTTCTAGAAGCTGCTACAACTTATTTTACACAATTGTTTTAGATTATGCTAGAATTGTCTTGAACTTATGATTACCTTCTAGAATGTGCAGCACCGACTTCAACACTCCTCCTTGATGCACATTCTGGTGACGCCGATCAAGCTCCGAAGTAGTTCTAATCTTACTTTCGGCAATGCCTTAGTGAAAATGTCAGCTAATTGTTCTTCAGTCCTGCAATACTCAAGCTCAATTTCTTTGTTTGCTTTGGCTTCTCTCAAGAAATGATACTTGATTGCAATGTGTTTTGTTCGACTATGGAAGACGGGATTTTTGGCCATTGCAATTACGGATTTGCTATCGCAAAGGATCTTTGTAGCTTGATTATAATTTTCTCCCATGTCTTCGAATATTCATCTTAACCATATAGCTTGACTAGCTATAGTAGCCGCTGCAACGTATTCCTCTTCTGCTAATGACTGCGCTACATTGTCTTATTTCTTGGATGTCCATGAGAATATTCCTGAGCCTAGAGAAAATGTATATCCTGAAGTACTCTTCATGTCATCCATCGATCCTGCCCAATCAATGTCCGTGTAGCCAATCAATGTAGACTTATCCGTAGGTTTGAACCAAAGAGGAAATGCCATAGTCTTTTGTGCCTTGCAAATATTTGAGTATCCACTTTGCTGCCCCGTAGTGAACTTGAGTTGGATTCTATATAAATCTTGAAAGTAGACTTGTAGCATACATCATATCTAGTCTTGTGGTAGTCAAATACAACAGGCTTCCAATAAGACTTCTGTAAATTGACACATCTGCCTTGTTTGACCCATCTTCCTTTCTGAATTTTTCATTAGTAACGAGAGGAGTTGCTATTGGCTTGCATTTGCTCATCTTGAATTTCTTGAGTAGACTCTCCATGTATTTCTTTTGAGACACAAAGATTCCAGATTTTTCTTGGTTTATCTCAATACCAAGAAAGTAGTGTATCAAACCCAAGTCTGTCATTTTGAAAGTCTTCGTCATATCTTCTTTAAATTCTTTCATCATCTTCTCATTGTTTCCTGTATAGATGATATCATCTACGTATAAAGAAACAATAAGGATATTGTTACCTTGGGTTTTGTTGTATAATGTTGGCTCACTTTTGCTCCTCCTAAATTCATGACTTGTAAAGTACTCATCAATTTTGCTGTACCATGCTGTTGGTGCTTGCTTTAACCCGTACAATGCTTTCTTTAATTTGAGAACTTTGTCTTCTTTTCTTGGAATCACAAACCCTTGAGGTTGCTCTACATATATCTCTTCTTCAAGATACCCGTTCAGGAATGCTGACTTCACATCTAGTTGATGGATATGCCATTTCTTTTGTGCAGCAAGGGTAACAAGAGCTTTAATCGTATCTAAGCGAGCAACAGGAGCAAAGGTTTCATTGTAGTTGACTCCGTATTGTTGAGAGTATCCTTTGGCGACTAACCTTGCTTTATGTTTCTGTATAGAACCATCGGAGTTGAGCTTCGTCTTGTAAACCCACTTGACTCCAATGATTTCTTTGTCATTTGGATAGTCCACCAACTCCCAGGTTTTGTTCTTCTTAATCATCTTTATTTTTTCCTGCATAGCTTTGACCCAAACTTCTTGTTTGGATGCCACTTCATAATTTTCTGGTTCAAGAGTCACAAAATTACAACTCTCATAAATTTCTGTTAAAGATCTTACTTTCCCCGGTGTTGTTTCTGGAGAGGACACTTCGAGCTGGGTAGTTGTTGTTTGTGCTGGACTCTCTAATTCTTCAGGTTCAGCTGCCGCTTCTTCTTTTGGTTGTCGTGGTACTATCGATTGCAGATGAATCTTTTTATTCTCAATCTTCTTTTCATCCCAATTCCATGCTGCATTTTCATCAAACTCCACGTCTCTGCTAATGATGATTTTATTAGATTTTAAATTGTAGATGCGGTAGCCTTTTGACTGAGAGTCGTATCCCACAAATATTCCTTTCTCAATTTTATCATCTAGCTTGCTTCTTTTTTCTTTTGGAATGTGTACATAGCATATGCTTCCGAAAACTCTTAGTTACTTTGCAAAGGGCTTTCTTCCGCTCCAGGGCTTTCTTCCGATCCATGCTTCAATTGGAGTTTTATTCTGAACTGCTTTTGTCGGACACCTGTTAAGTAAATATACCGCTGTGTAGACTGCTTCAGCCCAGAATGTATTCGGAAGACCCTTCTCTTTTAATATTACTCTTGCCATTTCCATTACTGTTCGATTCTTTCTTTCAGAAACACCGTTTTGTTCTGGTGCATAACCGACAATTAGTTGATGCTCTACGCCTTCATCCTCGCAGAACTTGTTGAATTCTTTAGAGTTGTATTCTTTGCCTCGATCACTTCTCAATACTTTTATGTGGTGACCACTTTGTTTTTCCACATAGTTCTTGAACTTTTTGAAAATTCTAAAGACTTATGATCTTTCTTGAAGAAAATAGACCCAAGTCATTATTGTATAATCATCAATGAAAAGGATGAAGTACCTGTTTTGACCATGTGTTGGAGTTCTCATCGGACCGTAAACATCTATGTGCACCACCTCTAACAACCTTTTGGCTCTTTGAGCTTTTCCTGTAGGGAATGTTTGGCGGTGTTGCTTTCCGAGCAGACAACTTTCGCATACGTCATCTTTATCTTTGATGAAAGGTAAGTCTTTCATCATCTTTTTCTGATAGAGTATCTTCAATTCTTGAAAGTTGAAGTGACCGAACCGTCGATGCCATAACCAAGAATCATCTAGTTGTGCCTTCATAGCTGCTTTTATAGCATAGCTCCATCGAATAGGAAAATTCTAGTTCTCCATTTTCACTCGAGCTATCACCGTGCTTTTATTGTTGCTGTCATAGATTGTGCAGGAATCTCTTTTGAAATGAAGAGAGTAGCCGTTCTGTATCATCTGTTCTACACTGAGCAAGTTTTGTTGCAAATTGGGTACTAGGAGAACATTTTTTATGAATCCTCTTCCCTTCTTGGTATCGACGGCAATCGTACCTTTTCGTTTTACCTCCACCAGTGCACCATTTCCAAGCTTCACTTGTGATTTGTTGGATGTATCAATGTCACAAAAAGATGCTTGCATCACCTGTCATGTGATTACTGCAGCCACTATCTATATGCCACTTATCATTTTTCTCTTAACTTGTAGCTTGACAAGCATAGAAGAGAACTCCATCTTCATTTTTATTTTTAGAAAAATTAACTTGATGATTTTGTTTTAAACGGCACATTTTTTTCTACGTGTCTGAATTTTTTACAATTTCTACATTGTGGTTTCCCACGAAACCAACAATCTTTTTCTAGATGGCTTTTTTTCTTACAAATACCACAAGGTGGGTATTTTGCATTTTTATCTTGATTATCATAGTTTCTAGAATTTTCTCCTTTAAAATTGCTTTTAGATTTTTTCCACCCAAATCCGGATTTCTGAGACTAAATATTCAGTTTGGACTAAAAAGCACTCTCTACAGAGTCTTCATTTCTTTGACTAAGCCTATTTTCATAAGCTTCTAGAGAGCCCATTAATTTTGTCACTGAAAGTTTAGTTATATCTTTCGACTCTTCTATAGCCGTTATTATTGGATCATATTTTCCAGTGACACTAACTAATATTTTTTCTACAACTTTTTTATCAGAAATAGTTTCACCATAGGCTCTCATTTGATTAAATATCTCCTTTATTCTAGCATAATAATTTTTTGCAGTCTAAGAATCTTTCATTTTAATATTTTCTAACTCTCTTCTTAGAGTTTGTAGTTTTACGATGCGTACCTTCTCACTACCGTGGAACTCCTCCTTCAAGATATCCCACGCTTCCTTGGCACTGGTTGCTCCCATGATCCTCAAAAACATCTCATCTGCTAAAGCTTGTTGAAGAAAGAACAATACCTTAAAGCCTTTTTTCTTTTCATCTTTTGAAGTTCCACACCCATCTTGGACTATCTCCCAAAGATCTTGAGGCTAAAAGAATGTCTTCATCTTGATGCTCCAGAAATCGTAGTTGTCGGCATTGAATATTGGAACCGACATCGAAACTAATGAGTGACTTTATTCAGCCATGATGACAGCTTACGAAGGAACACCCAACAACTAATGCTTGACAACGATCGAACGCGGCTCTGATACCACTGTTAGTATTCGAAGATAGTTGAAATACAATGGACACAAAGAAGAGAAGGATTTTGTTGAGAAAAGATTTTAGGAAATCAGGAGCTTTTTATCTCCTTTGATTTTATTATAGTATGTGTGAAGTCTATATTTCAAGTGATACAAATTACAAACTTTGAAGCCTATTTATAGGCTCTTTAGGTCGGTTAATACAAGCATTAGGAAGATGTTTGAATCTTCTAGAATCCAATCTATAATTCTACACAATTAACTAATTGAAGTTTCTAGAAGCTGCTACAATTTATTTTACACAATTGTTTTAGATTATGCTAGAATTGTCTTGAACTTATGATTACCTTCTAGAATGTGTAGCACCGACTTCAACATTCTGAAAGCTAAAAACTCTAAACCTATTCAAACTCTAACCGAACAAAAGTTCTAATTCAACAAGACTCCAAGACTCCCTAACCTGAACTAAATAAAACTCTAATGCCAGCTCACGCAAGTCTTGCCACCTCATGAAGCCACGCATTAGCGCCACCAGACACGAAGTCATCCTTTGATCCTGATCATTCGGCCAGCTCAACACTATTCAAACAAATTTCATAAATCAAACAAATTTCATTCAAACAGTCAATGAAATTCAAAGCAAAACAAATTCAACTATAAAATTTCAAACTATCAAACTAGAAAAAAAACCCAGAAACATAGCCCCACAAATACAACATCATGTGCACACACACACACATAAAAAATAAAAAAAAAATCAAAAAAATCAAAAAAAATCAAAATCATAAACAAAAAGAAAAATAATATCTAACATGTAATTAGTGATTTTTGCTCTTTCAAACATAGAGATGGTCATAAAAGAAAAGTCTCATTTGATTTTGGTGTTGTAATGGGAGTGATGGAAAGGCTATCGATCTCTCATTGTAATTTATTTTTTTTTTTTTTTATTTTATTTTTTATAGTTGGTGGAGAGATGGAGCAAATCAGAGATAGAGATTTTAACTATCTCTATCTCTAATTTTTATTTTATAATTAGAATGTTTTAAATAATAAACTAATTATAAAGTAAATATTTTTTTCAATTTATTTTTATTTGGTCAAAAAGACCATAATGGCCCCAGTCGTCAAAACTTAATAGAAGAAATCTAACGGCAGGAGATATCCATGCAACATTTCACAAACGTCAAGTAGAGTTTGTATAAATATACCCAAATGTGCCATATGTGTGTAATTATTAGTAACCTTAGGGGATGTTTGTGCAATTCCCCTAAAAAATATAGTGGATATTTCACTGAAGAATCACAGACATTTATGAATATTTCCCTAGATATTTTACATGGAAGATATTTTAAAGGGAAAGTATCATTTTCATCCCTGAGTTTTGCCCTATTGTTAAGACAAGGACAAGGTTTCGCCATATTCATCGTTTTTCCCCTTAAAAACAAAGAAACATTAAAAACGCCCCTTATGTTACACTTTCCGTCCATTTGGGGTGTTGACCATTAAATGGAAAGGGTATTAACGTAATTGAACCCAACCAGAAAAATTAAAAACAGAACAAATAATTAAACAAATAAAACCCATCCATTTAAACCCAGATCCATGAACCCAACCATGAAAACCCAAATTAAACCCAGATCATCAGATCCACCACTCATCCTCATCTTCAACATCATTGGCCACCACTCATCCATCGCCAACATCTCTTCCTCATCTATTCATCTCCAACCTCACCATCACCAAAAACAAAAATCTTCATCTCCACCAAATCACGAAATGGTATCTTATCTCCAATCTCAATCTCTCTCTCTCTCTCTCTCTCTCTCTCTCTCTCTCTCTCTCTCTCTCTCTTGCGGTGATCATGGGGTTTGAGTCGCTAATGGTGGTTGGCGACGACGGGGAAGATGAATGGTGGCTGGTTTGGGGTTGGTTTTTGGTTTCTGGGCTTAGTTGGTGGGTGGGTGTTGTACTGTTGGTGATTTGGTTAACTGGTGCGATCTTGAGATGATGATTTGGTTGGATCGATTTGGTGATGATTTCTGGGTTAGGTGGCTGATAAATGGTGAATTGGTGGTTTTTTATTTTTTATTTGATAAGAGATGGATCTGGTGGACATGAAGAAGATACCATTTCGCCGATTCCAAATGAGAGCAAGGAAGAGTGGCAAAGAAATTGGATTAAAGGGTTTTTTTGTGGTGAGTTTTTTTCTTCAATTTCTGGGTTTCAGTGGAAGTTCTAGGGTTAGTCTTGTTGATGATGGTGAATGGTGTTGAGGTTTCTGGGTTCTAATTTTTTTATTTTTTATTTTTGATAAAAGAGATGGAACTGATCCAATGATCTCTACCAGATTTACAAAAAAAACAAAAAAAAAAAAATTGTGTAATTATGTTATTCAATTATGTAATTTTCTAGGTTAGAAATTGTTGAGGGTGCGTTTGATACATGGGACGGGACGGGACGGGACGGGACAATTTTCTCTTGTCTCGCATTTGGCATGCCATTAGCTTGGGACGGGACGAGACGGGACAAGGTGGGATAAAAATCACAAAAAATTGTCCCACCTCAAACCCTCGGCCAGACCTGTCCCATGCATGGGACAAGTTTGGAAAAGACAATTTTGCCCTCAAAACTTCAAAATATTACAAAAATATCAACTATAAAATGAAAAACCTAATCTTGAAATCAGGTTTCTTCTTCACTCTTCATCATCAGTCGTTCCTCTCTCTCTCTCTCTCACCCACCAGCCGCAGATCCATCCTCGTCGATCCATCCTCGCAGGTCACTTGAACTCGCCGCCGACGCTGCTAGCAGCATCTTTTGTCTTCTTTCTTCAAAGCCAGGTTCGAGTTTTAGGTCAGATTTCGTATTTGTCTTTTGTTTTTGTCAAATCTCTCTTGTATGTGCTTGAACCATGCCTTCTTACCATCAATTTTGTCATCAATGTTGTTTTCCAGCAATGTTCTTCTTCTACTCCATTTGTATATTGATATACTGCTTCGAATAGTGATGTACTCCTTCGAAAATTATTTTAAAAAATTAATAGAAGCTTATTTTTAGGGTTTTTATGGGTTTTTGATATGATTAGTGTTTTGTACCAGGTGGGTATCTGATTTTTTTTTTTTTTTTTAGATTTTCTTTTAGGTTCTTTACTTGTTTTTTCGATTTTCTTTTTTACTGTCTATTGAATCTGAGTAATTAAGGGTTTTTTTTTTAAAAAAAAATAATTAATTGTTTAGGTTTTTTTCCCTCTATCTTTGATGGTATTCTTTTGGCTGCCTAGAAAATGTTTGATAAAAGTACTTCTTTAAAATATTTATATATTTTTTTTAAAATTTATTATTTAGGTTTTTTTTCCCTCAAATCTTTGATGGTGTTCTTTTGGCTGCCCAAAAAATGTTTGATAAAAGTACTTCTTTAAAATATTTATATATATTTTTTAAAATTTATTATTTAGGTTTTTTTCCTTTAAGTCTTTGATGGTGTTCTTTTGGCTGCCCAGAAAATGTTTGATAAAAGTACTTTTTTAATATATATATATATATATATATAGGATTTTTAAAAAGGACTTTTTTTTTGGTAACCTGATACCTAGTTATATTATTAGGAATTCATATTTTCTTGTGGAAAGTTAACTATAATATTATGTTAAAATTACTATTATTTGACTTGTGATTTTCTACTATGGATTTAATTTTCTGTTTAGACTAAGTGTGCGAAATTGTATTGTGCTTAGATAATTAGGTACTTTATTGAATGTAATTAGCTACAGCTGATTTGTTTAAAATACGTGAATTAATTTGACTGAATGTATACTTGTTTTGTTTAATTTGTGAAATTTGAAACTATGGATGAACGTTCTCAATGCATTTTGATGAACTGGTTAATTATATAATGGTGTGTTGTTGGATTTAAGATTTGACTGGTGATACCTCTGGTCTTGGTCCGTTCGAATTGGAGGCCTTGCAGGATTGTGAGTACAAGTTCATGAGCAAGTATGTTAAGGTTGGAAGCATCAAGAAGGAAGAAGTTCTGTGGCGGATAATGAATCTGCAGCAGAGGAAAACGAAGGAAAGTGCAGCTATTCAGTCTGAGGAAACCCCATCTGGGGTAGTGGTTATAATTTGCAATCACAAACCATCAAGTATAGTGTCTGGCTGCATGTAATTTGTAACGTTTTATTGAAGTTTTACATTGTTAGTCTTGGAAACTCATGTTGCAGAGTTGCTTCAATGTTAATTTCATCATGAAAAATAAAACTGGGCAGTTATATATACTTTATGGGTACCCATGTTTTTATGGTGGGATATTTGGCCAGATTTTACTGTATTGTGATCAAATTACTTAAGAGCTTGATTTATTGTTATTCTTTTCGGTTCGTTCACTGTTGTGGAATTTGTGATGAAAATAATCAAATTACTTAAGAGAATTTTATTTTTTCAACATTATAGTTTGATTTCAACATTTAAATTGTGAAATATGATTTTTTTTTTTTTTTTAAGATAGAATATTAACTTATTAAGTGAGAAAATGAAATTAATTAATGATAAGTAGATGAATTGTCAAAAAAAAAAAAAATTCTTCTACTTTGAATTTCCTGCTTGGGTAATATTGATTTTTTTTTTTTTACCAAAAAATAAAATAAAATGAGGAAATTGTCAAACATAATCCTGTAAAATTATTAATTAAGAATATTTTTCAATTAAAATACTATTATTTTCGTTAAATATGATATATAAAAATATTTATTTAATAAAATAAAATATATACTGTCCTGTCCCATATGTCACTATTATGTGGTAACAAACATTGGACAGGACAAGAAGGGCACTCTAGTCATTTGAACCTTGATAACTCTTATTTATTCATGAAAGGTTCCCCCTTATTTGTATCTTTTATGCTTGTTTTCCGGGTAAAACCGGGGTTTTAATAGCTAAAATAAGTGTTTCAGGAATTTCTCCAGATCAGGGGCTTATTTGCAAAAAGATGGAAATGTTGGGCCAAAAGCGCAATTTCAGAGACTTGGAGTTTTGCGCCCTTGTTCTGCGTTAAGGGGCAGCAGAAATGGGCGCAGAAAGGGACCAGAAAGTCACTTTTTCTCGTCTCAATTCTGCGCCCTAATCGGCGGTCATGGGCCGCAAAACAGGGCGCAAATTTCTGGGACTCAGATCCCATTCCTTCAATTCTGCGCCCTAGGGCGCAAAATAGGGCGCAAAACAGGGCGCAGATTCAGCTCGTCAGGTGCCCATTTCTGTCTTTTCGTGGAGATTTCTTGAGCCACTCATGCTGCATTTTTCAGACAAGATCTGAGATTGTGTGTGGGCTGTGAGAGGAGATGGTGATGATTGGAAATCTTGGTGGGCCCCCTTCATTTAATAGGAAAGGATCTTGGTCTTTTGGAGGGAAGAGAGGTATATGGCAAGTGGGAGTGCTCATTCTTTCACACATTGACTCCAACTCCGACCACAACATTTTCCAGCAGAAAACATCCCCTTTTCTCTCAAGTTTGAAGCTTCTTCAACATCTTTGGAGCTTGGAGGAGTTGATTCTTGAGGAAGGAAGCCATTGGAGACCAAGCATTGCAAGAAGAAGATCATCATCCTAGTTTACTTCTATTACTCATCTTTCTCTTCTTGTATTTGCTATGATTGATGCTCATTGGATATTTAGTATGGTTTTAATGTGTAATATGGGCTAAACATTCTTGTGCTAGAACAAAGATGAAACCAAAACCTTGATTTATTGATAATGATTTCTTAGTTTCTCTACAAGTGCTTGTATGGTTGTATGAATGCTTTGTGTGCTTAATGCTTTTGCCTTGATTAGCTACCTTGTTGAATGATCAATAGATAAGCAAAACATTCACTATAAATGACTAGAAAGTGAGAGATGCACTAGGCTAGCTTATAGGGTTCATGTATGTATTCCATTGATCTTAATGAGTTCATGCATATTTCATATGTTGGATACAATCTCTAAGACATCGAGAGAGATTAGAGGTTGATTTGAGGGAATATGAACCTATAGTCCATACTTGCACATATGAGAGATTAAGTGAGTCAAGAGTCAATTTAGATAGGTGAGGTGGATTCAAGTTCTAGCACATTTCCCTTATATATTCACATTCATCTTAGTTGTGGTTGGTATTTACTTGCTTTCGTAGAATTCAAATTAGTGTTAGAAATCTAAAAACTATCATCTTTAATTGTTCAAATAGTATATAAATCGATAAAAGCCAGTAGTTAATCCTTAGTCTTCGTGGGAACGATCCCTACTCGGCCATTGTAGTGCACACCGACCTCGTACACTTGCGAGAGTCAAACCGTGTGGTTGTGGACCGATCAATTTTTGGCGCCGCTGCCGGGGACTAAGCGGAAAATTGATATTGGAATTAGTTGGTTTTTACTAGTTTGGACGTGTTACTTTCGTTTTCTTTTGTGTGTATTTGCAGGCAGGTTACTCTTGTATGCACCAACGTACAAGGAGTAACAGTCCACAGGACTTGCAATTCGATCCGGATATTGAAGGTACCGCAAGGAGGAATCGCCGGAATCGAAGAAGAGCAAGAGCTATGGGAGACCAAAACCCCAATCCGAATCCCGTCCCTAATCCAATTCCCGTTCCAAATCCAAACCCAGTTGATGACGGTGCCAATGTGACGGATGAGAGGGTCTTGCAAGATCACTTCATGCCGAGGGTGAATATAAATCTATCATCAATTCAGAGACCGACGGCAAATGCAAACAATTTTGAGATTAGGCCGGGTTTGATTTCAATGATAGCCGCCACAGTTCAGTTTGCAGGACTTGCTCATGAAGATCCGAATGTCCACTTACAGAGTTTCAATGACATTTGTGACACATTTAGATTCAATGGAGTCCCAGAGAACTTTATCAAGCTGAAGTTATTTCCGTTCTCCTTGACCGGTGATGCTAGAGGGTGGCTTCAAAGACTACCTCCGAACTCCATCGCCACATTTGAGCAACTAGCACAAGAGTTTCTTAACAAGTACTTTCCACCTGGGAGAGCGGCTCGCCTCAGAAACGAGATCACCAACTTTGCCCAATTTGAAAGTGAGAGTCTTTATGATGCTTGGGATAGATTCAAGGACCTTGTGAGGAAATGTCCGCACCATGGATTGATGAAGTGGCAACTTGTGGAGTCATTCTATGCCGGCATTAGTAACGCCACAAGAACTTTGATAGATGCGGCGGCCGGTGGTTCTCTCATGAAAAAGTCAGAGGATGCAGCTTGGAGTATATTGGAGGAACTTTCTTCCACCAATAGTCATTGGGGGAATGATAGGCAAATTCGGAAAGCCCCGGGGATGATTGAAGTGAATGACGTCACCGCCTTGAAAGCTCAAATTGAGGCCTTGACCAAGCAAGTGAGCAAGATGGGATCTTCGTCAAGTCAAGCTAGTGTTGCATGTTGTGAATTGTGCTTTGGACCACATGTGAGTGCGGAATGTGAATTTGCCATCCCTACATCCACTGACCAAGTAGCATTTGTGAACTACAATAGAAATTATCCTAACCAAAATCCTCAAAATAACCCCTACCAAAACACATATAACCAACCATGGAGACAAAATCCCTTACTCTCTTGGAAAGACACTTCCAATACCCTCCAACCACCACAACCCATCAACCAAAGACAACCTCCCGGCTTTCAAGTCCAACAACAACAACCTCAAGCCTATAACCGTCAAAATCCGGGCTTACAAAACCAATTCATCAATAATCAAGCGGAGAAGAAACCATCTCTTGAGGATATGTTCACCAAGTACATGGGAAGAATGGACAACCGTATGGAAGTCCAAGATGCAGCCCTAAAAAAGCTCGATACAAAAATCGACCAACTTGCTCAACATTCCCAAGCCGCCATACAAAACCTTGAAGTACAAGTGGGTCAACTAGCAAGAGGTGCCCAAGCAAGACAACAAGGGACCTTGCCTAGTGACACAATCATAAATCCGAAAGAACAATGTAAAGCCATTACTTTGAGGAGCGGAAAAGAGGTCGAGCTACCAAGAGGTTTTGGAGGAAAGCAAGGAGTTGTAGTTGAAGACGAAGTTGAAGAGAAAGTCGATGAGGAAGAGAGAGTTGAGGAGAAGATTGAAGAGAGTGTTGAAGAAGAAGTGGTTGAGAAAGAAAAGCAAGCTAGTGCACAACCCACATCATCAAATGATACACCACAACCTTCACAAGTCAAGGCATTTGTTCCACCAATTCCATACCCACAAAGACTAAAGAAGTACAAGGAAGCCCAAAGTTTTGCCAAGTTCTTAGAAGTATTCAAGAAACTACACATCAACATACCTTTTGCGGAGGCTTTAGCTCAAATGCCCACCTATGTGAAGTTCCTAAAGGAGCTTCTTTCGAACAAGAGGAAGCTAGAGGAGTTTGAGACCGTGGCCTTAACAGAGGAGTGCAGTGCAATCTTGCAAAACAAGCTTCCTCCCAAGCTAAAAGATCCGGGCAAGTTTACCATTCCTTGCACTATTGGTACTTCAAACTTTAGTAGAGCACTTATTGACTCGGGAGCTAGCATCAACTTGATGCCGTTCTCGGTATTTGAGAAGCTTGGTGTGGGAGAGGTGAAGCCCACAAATGTGACACTCCAACTTGCGGATAGATCCATCAAGCATCCAAGAGGAGTCATGGAGGATGTGCTAGTGAAGGTGGAGAAATTATATTTTCCGGTAGATTTTGTGGTCCTTGAAATGGAAGAAGATGTGGAGATTCCACTCCTTTTGGGGAGGCCATTTTTGAAGACTGCAGGGGCACTTATTGATGTGAGGGAAGACAAAATGACTTTGAGAGTTGGTGATGATCAAGTAGTCTTCCACATGTCCAAAGCCATGAAGAAACCGGCGGATGTTGAGAATTGCATGAGAGTGGAGGTAATTGAGCCTCTAGTAGAAGAATTCTTCAAGAAATCACATCCGAAAGACCCTTTGCAAGCTTGCATTAGAGAAAGTGCAACCAAGGAAGATGAAGATTGTGAAGTGGCCGAGCATGCGTTGTACTTGGACACCTTCCCTTTGGCAAACTTTAGAAAGAGGTGGCATTTTGAAGAGTTAGGTGATGGCAAACCAAGACTTCCGCCATCCATAGAGAAACCTCCCGTTCTAGAATTGAAGCAATTGCCTTCGAATTTGCGGTATGCATTTCTAGGGGAAGCATCAACCCTCCCGGTCATAATTTCATCATCCTTGTCCAAGCTTGAGGAAGATAAGTTAGTGAGAGTGTTGAGAGAGCACATAAGGGCGATTGGGTGGACCATATCCGACATCAAAGGTCTAAGCCAATCAATATGCATGCACAAGATCCTCATGGAAGATGATTTCAAGCCATCAATTGAACACCAAAGAAGACTAAACCCGAACATGAAGGAAGTAGTGAGAGCCGAGATTTTGAAGTTACTTGATGCGGGTATTATTTACCCAATTTCGGATAGCTCATGGGTGAGCCCGATGCAATGTGTGCCAAAGAAAGGGGGGATAACTGTGATCCCAAATGAAAACAATGAGCTCATTCCAACAAGAACGGTGACCGGGTGGAGAGTATGTATAGACTATAGGAAGCTCAATGCCGCCACAAGGAAGGACCACTTTCCCTTGCCTTTCATTGACCAAATGTTGGAGCGCCTAGCCGGTCATAACTACTACTGCTTCCTAGATGGGTATTCGGGTTATAATCAAATTGCAATAGATCCGGAGGACCAAGAAAAGACTACCTTCACATGTCCCTATGGGACGTTTGCATATAGGAGGATGCCTTTTGGTTTGTGTAATGCTCCGGCCACTTTTCAAAGGTGTATGATGGCCATTTTCTTCGACATGGTTGAGAAGTTCATTGAGGTATTCATGGACGACTTTTCGGTTTTTGGGTCATCTTTTGATGGGTGCCTTCACAATTTGAGTTTGGTGCTTCAACGTTGTGAAGATACAAACTTGGTTTTGAATTGGGAAAAATGCCATTTTATGGTAAAAGAAGGCATAGTGTTAGGCCATAGAATTTCAGAAAAGGGAATTGAGGTTGATAGGGCCAAATTGAAGTGATAGAGAAACTTCCTCCACCACTTTCGGTTAGGGGAGTTAGAAGCTTTTTGGGGCATGCGGGTTTCTACCGAAGGTTCATAAAAGACTTCTCTAAGATTACGAAGCCCCTTTGTTCTTTGCTCATGAAAGATGTCCCATTTGTGTTTGATGAGGAGTGCTTGAGGGCTTTTGAGTTGCTAAAGAAGGAGTTGACTTCAGCTCCTATCATCTCCTCTCCGGATTGGAAGTTACCGTTTGAACTTATGTGTGACGCAAGCGACTATGCGGTGGGCGCCGTATTGGGTCAACGGAAGGAGAAGCGTTTACATGTCATCTATTATGCTAGTCAGACTTTGAATGAAGCTCAAATCAATTATGCCACAACAGAAAAGGAGTTGCTAGCCATAGTATTTGCCTTTGATAAGTTCCGGTCGTATCTAGTGGGATCCAAGGTGATAGTCTACACGGATCATTCGGCAATCAAGTATTTGATGGCCAAGAAAGACGCCAAGCCAAGATTGATAAGATGGGTTCTCTTGCTTCAAGAATTCGATTTGGAGATCAAAGACAAAAAGGGAACCGAGAACTTAGTTGCCGACCACCTCTCAAGATTAGAAAGAGATGGAGAAGCGGTTGAAGTGCCCATAAATGAGAACTTTCCGGATGAGCAGCTGTTTGTAATTGAGAGGAGTCAAGTTCCTTGGTTTGCCGACTTTGTGAACTTCTTGGTGAGCAATGTGGTACCCTTGGAGTTGAATCATCATCAAAAAGGAAGTTCTTTGCAGATTTGAAACACTACTTTTGGGATGAGCCACTGTTATTTAGAGTTTGTGGTGATGGGATTATTCGGCGGTGTGTGCCCGATGATGAGATGGAAGAGATTTTGAGTCATTGCCACTCAAAAGAGTGTGGAGGCCATTTCGGTGCAGCAAGGACAGCAAGAAAAGTCCTACAGTCAGGTTTTTGGTGGCCTACACTTTTCAGAGATTCTCGAAGCTATGTGGAGGCATGTGACCGGTGTCAAAGAACCGGAAACATGACAAAAAGGGATGAAATGCCAATGCATGTGATGCTTGAGGTAGAGGTCTTTGATGTGTGGGGAGTGGACTTCATGGGTCCGTTTCCAATGTCTTGTGGGAATAGATACATTTTGGAGGCCGTAGATTATGTGTCCAAATGGGTGGAAGCAATACCCACCATAACATGCGGAGCTAATGAAGTCACTAAGTTCTTGAAGAGGAATATTTTCACAAGATTTGGGACACCAAGAGCCATTGTGAGTGATGGGGGATCCCATTTTTGCAATAGGAGATTTGAAGCTTTGTTGAAAAAGTATGGGGTGAAGCACAAGATAACAACCCCTTACCATCCGCAAGCAAATGGCCAAGTCGAAATCTCAAACCGAGAGCTCAAGGGGATTCTTGAGAAAACAGTGGGGATCAAGAGGAAGGATTGGGCCCTCAAGTTGGAGGATGCTTTGTGGGCATATCGCACCGCATATAAGACTCCCTTAGGCATGTCTCCGTTTCGGCTTGTCTATGGGAAATCATGCCATCTCCCTTTTGAGTTAGAGCACAAGGCTTGGTGGGCAATCAAGACCTTGAATTTTGAAATGAAGGAAGCCGGTGAAAAAAGGTTGTTGCAACTCAATGAATTAGAGGAAATACGGTTTGAAGCTTATGAGAGCTCTAGAATTTACAAAGAGAAGACAAAAAGATGGCATGACAAAAGATTGGCTTGCAAAGAACTCAAGGTGGGCAATAGAGTACTTTTGTTCAACTCAAGGTTGAGGCTCTTCCCTGGAAAGCTCAAGAGCAGGTGGACCGGACCGTTTACGGTGAAAAAAGTCTTTCCGTATGGAGCCGTGGAGATTGAAAACGATGCAAAGGAAAGCTTCAAGGTGAACGGGCAAAGGTTGAAGCTTTATTGGGAGCTAGGGATGGAGGACTGCAGAGAAGTGATCCTCCTCTATGATCCGAGCCAATGAAAGGGGAGTATTGCCTTGTACATAGTTAGTTTGGTAGTTTGATAGTTCAAAATTTCACTTTCTTTTATGATTTCTTTAGTTTTGCTTTGAATAGGTTTTATTTGTTTTTTGAAGTTTGTTTTGGTATTTCCAAGCTATTTTTGTGTTGAGCCCATGTGTTCTCTTTGGTTTAGGTGAAGTTGAGTGATTTGGGAGAAAAATGCTGGAAAACTGGAATCAAGGGAATTCGGCGGCCAATGCCCGCAAAAATCAAGGGCGCAGAAGTTTTTGGGACATTCTGGTCCCTTTCTGCGCCCTATTCGGCGGTCACTAAACGCAAAAAGGGGCGCAGAATTTTCCTCTGCCAAAACGCACCGTTTCAATAAAAGGGCGTTTTTGCGCCCTATTCTGCGGGCAAGGGCGCAAAACAAGGGCGCAAAACGGGTATTTTTCTGCACTTAAACGAGCAGATCGGCCATAACGTGGTAAGTGCCCTAAATTCTCCAAAATCAAAATCCTCTCTTCTCCAAGGTGCTCTCCCCCTCCATTCACGCCGAATCAAGGTAATCTCCTCCCCTTTTCTTTATCTTTCACGTTCGAAGTCATCCTCTCTCTCTCTAATTTCATTTGTTTCATGCACAAACTTACTTTCATGGAGTTAGGGCATAGATTTCGTTCAAGTTTGGGGGTTTTGTGTTCTTGTTGGGGGTTTTGCGTGAAAAAGCATGGGCTTTGCTAATTTTGGTGGTTTGATGATGGTTCTTGGTTTAATTTCAATTTATCTTGAATCTTTAGTGGATTTTTGAGTTATTTGTGAGCCAAATTCGAAATATATGCTTGAATGCTTGGATTTTTTCTTTTTCTTTTTCTTATTTTCGGATATTATGTTTATTTGAATTAGTTGTGTTAATTTGTAGTTAGTTTTTGGGTTAATTTTTGATGAATTTTAGTTAGTTTCTTTTTAATTGCAATTTATTTAATTATGCTTGTAGTTTAATTATTTATATTTTCTATTTTCTTGGTTTAGACTAAGGGTGGTGATTTTTGTGTGGAAATGTGCATGGATTGTATATCTTTTGTTTGCAGGAGCCGCAGGTTGATTCAAGATGCCTCGAGCCAGCAAGAAACAAAAAGGCAAGGGTGTTTCTGCCAGTGGTTCAAGCAACGGGGTTCGCCACTCGAACTATTTGGGTCGGTTAGAGGTCAATTTGGGCAGAGCCATTTTGAGCGAGCGGAACATAGACCTCAACAACCTAATTGAGTCGGAGGTCCCAAATCAGGTGGAGGCTCTAGGTTGGCGCCAATTCGTGACCACCGCTCACCGAATCAATGAAAGGTTGGTTCGTGAGTTCTATGCAGCTTTAGATCCTAAGGAGTTCGAGAGGGGTATTCCGGTGAAAGTTAGAGGAGTTGATGTAGGATTCAGTGCCCAAGACATCAACGAGTACTACGGTACCAGCGACCACAGTGATCTAGATACCGGAGTTCCCAATCTCAGCATTTTCAGGAGGTACAATATGGAGCTTGCTGCGGAGTTGCGGATGCCACATGTGGTGAAGCCTTGGGATGACAAGGATAACCAGTTGCTTCAGCATGACTTGGAGCTGATTTGGGCGTTTTGGGTGATATTCTTGTCAGCATCAGTGAAGCCCTCCATGCAGATCACTATCACAGTCTTTGAGCTTGCCAAACTCCTCTACTGCATCAAGCACCATCAGAAGGTAGACATAGGGAAGCTGATTAGGCGAGCGATGATTCGGGCTGCAACTGCTGATAAGTTGGTCCTGCCTTTCCCTGCTTTGGTCACGTACTTCTGTGAGCAAGCTGGCCTGTTTCCTGAGGAGGGGGACCGTATTGCACAGATGGATGGCCCGCTGAACTCCAGGACCTTCAATGATATCTCTACACAGAGGAGTGAGGTGGGTCTTCGAGCAGTTGCCACCAGGAAGAGGCAGAGGAGAAATGCTGCTGCCCGTGCTGCTGAAGAGGGTGCAGAGGCTGCTGAAGAGGACCCTGGTGCAGTCCCAGCAGAGGACCATAGGCCAGGCTGGGTTGAGGAGATTCTGAAGGCGCAGACAGCTTTAGAGACGAGGCAGGCTGCATTGGAGCAGAGGCAGACCTCAATGGAGCAAGGGATAGCTGATTTGACGAAAGCTATCCGGGATAGCCTCTGGAGTGCCACAGAGCGTCATGGTGGAGCGGGGCCGAGCTCAGGTCCGAGTTCAGGGCATGCTGGCTAGGAGGGCCTCATCCAAGCCATTCAGGGGCTTTCCTATCACTTTTTGTTTGATATTGTGCTTTAGTTTCTTATTTGCGGATTTTAGTAGTTTCGGATTTTAGTTTCGGATTTTACTTTGCACTGCTTTTGCGGATTATTTCTAGTGCTGCTTTTAGATGGATATTTTAAACCCCCTTTTGGGATTTTATTTTAGTTGCTTGGTTGGATATTTTACGGTTGGAAATATTCTTTTGCGTGCTTGTGTGATCTTTCGTGCAGGCATTTGGTGGTAGTCCCTTAGTTAAAGGAAACTCTGTCCGTTTTTCTTTAAAATTGTGCAACTTTGAGGACAAAGTTTAATTTAAGTTTGGGGGTACGGCCTTGCAATAAAAATTCTGCTAAAAATGAGCCGTTTTTCAAAATTTTTCAAACATTCTTTTGTTGAGGTGCTTATGAGATGTTCTGTGGGTCGGTTTTCATTGTATGCTTTGTTCCACTGAGTCCGGGCTTGGGTATCATTAGTCAAAGCTGCACCACATTGCTTGCACACATCTTGCCAGACTTTAATGTGTCTTAGCAAATGGGGTATCGCGCCTAAGATGTCTGGATCATTAGTAGAGACTACCCGTGTGAGGCCAGAGCCTTAAATTGCGTCCTTATGAGTGTGAGTTTCATTTCTTATTCTTAAACACTCTTCTTTTAGATATTTGAGCATAAATTTTTAAAGGACCTCGCTCCATGCATTGGACATTAAAGAACATCCATTTAAGGGCATCATCCTAGTTCCGCCTTGTTTGCTTGCTTAGTCCGTACCTCAAGAGATGACGTAGGCAATGTTTGTGTTAGTCACTTAAAAATGGCCAAACACAATCCCTTAGCCTTGTGTGTGAGTGCCTTATAATATATCATTGATAACCCACACTATTAAACCAATCACTACATCCTCTCATTCCATAAATACATCACCACATATCACCTAAACACTAAACCAACCCTTGGCAACGATTTTGGTTAGAGATTATTGAGAAGTAAGCTCAAAGAGTTTAGATTGAAAAAGAGTTGTTTTTAGGCCAAATGTGTAAATTGTGTAAAGTTCAATACTTCTTAGTTTCTCTAAAAAAAAAAAAAAAAAAAAAAAAAAAAAAGAAAAAAGAAGAAGAAGAAGAAGAGAAAAAAGAAAAGAAAGAATAAATGTTGTTTTATGTAAATAGTTGTGGAATAAGTTTTAATGCCTACAACTCTCATTCAAAGGAGAAGAAGTTTGTATTGTAAAAATCTCTATCATAATTGGTTGTCTTCCCAAAATACTATATCCGCCTAGCCTCCCCATCACCGAATTCACCATCACCTCACGTGTGCTTTAAAAGAAGTCCTAATTGATCATGAGGAGGGATTTTGCTTGCTTACTAGGTATTCTTGGATGTTTTGCTCTGTTCTTAATGTTTGATTCCGTTCTTATGGTCCTTTTGCATTTTATCTCTTGCGGTCTTTTGAGAAATATCATGCGTGTAATTTGATAATCTTTTTTGTGCATAACTTCCAACCGCATGAGTTTGTTGAGTGAGCCTAGGTTCTGTGTGGTGAAAAATAAGAGAGTATCCGGAGAGGTTTAGAGTCGAAGCGAAATGCTATCTTGCGACTCTTGTGTTCGATGCTTTTGAAGCTTAGTTCACCATTAAGTATGGAATTGCAATCTCTCTTGTTGTAGCACCTTGGCTTTTGGAATCCTTGCCTAGTCTCAGTGGTCTTAGCATTATTTTCGGTTGCCCACTCTTGGTTACACTCATTTTTGCATCTCATTTATTTTCTTTTGGCTCAGCAGTTTTTCTTTGTTATGTTCCCTTTTATTTTTGTTTTGGTAGTCTTTCTTTGTTTCGGTTTGCTCGGGACGAGCAAAAGATAAGTTTGGGGGTGTTGATAACTCTTATTTATTCATGAAAGGTTCCCCCTTATTTGTATCTTTTATGCTTGTTTTCCGGGTAAAACCGGGGTTTTAATAGCTAAAATAAGTGTTTCAGGAATTTCTCCAGATCAGGGGCTTATTTGCAAAAAGATGGAAATGTTGGGCCAAAAGCGCAATTTCAGAGACTTGGAGTTTTGCGCCCTTGTTCTGCGTTAAGGGGCAGCAGAAATGGGCGCAGAAAGGGACCAGAAAGTCACTTTTTCTCGTCTCAATTCTGCGCCCTAATCGGCGGTCATGGGCCGCAAAACAGGGCGCAGATTTCTGGGACTCAGATCCCATTCCTTCAATTCTGCGCCCTAGGGCGCAAAATAGGGCGCAAAACAGGGCGCAGATTCAGCTCGTCAGGTGCCCATTTCTGTCTTTTCGTGGAGATTTCTTGAGCCACTCATGCTGCATTTTTCAGACAAGATCTGAGATTGTGTGTGGGCTGTGAGAGGAGATGGTGATGATTGGAAATCTTGGTGGGCCCCCTTCATTTAATAGGAAAGGATCTTGGTCTTTTGGAGGGAAGAGAGGTATATGGCAAGTGGGAGTGCTCATTCTTTCACACATTGACTCCAACTCCGACCACAACATTTTCCAGCAGAAAACATCCCCTTTTCTCTCAAGTTTGAAGCTTCTTCAACATCTTTGGAGCTTGGAGGAGTTGATTCTTGAGGAAGGAAGCCATTGGAGACCAAGCATTGCAAGAAGAAGATCATCATCCTAGTTTACTTCTATTACTCATCTTTCTCTTCTTGTATTTGCTATGATTGATGCTCATTGGATATTTAGTATGGTTTTAATGTGTAATATGGGCTAAACATTCTTGTGCTAGAACAAAGATGAAACCAAAACCTTGATTTATTGATAATGATTTCTTAGTTTCTCTACAAGTGCTTGTATGGTTGTATGAATGCTTTGTGTGCTTAATGCTTTTGCCTTGATTAGCTACCTTGTTGAATGATCAATAGATAAGCAAAACATTCACTATAAATGACTAGAAAGTGAGAGATGCACTAGGCTAGCTTATAGGGTTCATGTATGTATTCCATTGATCTTAATGAGTTCATGCATATTTCATATGTTGGATACAATCTCTAAGACATCGAGAGAGATTAGAGGTTGATTTGAGGGAATATGAACCTATAGTCCATACTTGCACATATGAGAGATTAAGTGAGTCAAGAGTCAATTTAGATAGGTGAGGTGGATTCAAGTTCTAGCACATTTCCCTTATATATTCACATTCATCTTAGTTGTGGTTGGTATTTACTTGCTTTCGTAGAATTCAAATTAGTGTTAGAAATCTAAAAACTATCATCTTTAATTGTTCAAATAGTATATAAATCGATAAAAGCCAGTAGTCAATCCTTAGTCTTCGTGGGAACGATCCCTACTCGGCCATTGTAGTGCACACCGACCTCGTACACTTGCGAGAGTCAAACCGTGTGGTTGTGGACCGATCAAACCTCTTGTCCCGTCCTGTCCCAGCCATACCAAATGTATAACAGTACAGTGAACAGTTCTGTCCCAGGCCTACCAAACACAATACAAAACATCTTGTCCTGTCCTGTCCTGTCCTGTCCTGTCCTGTCCCGTCCCGTCCCGCCTTGTCCTGTCCCATGTCCATGCCAATCGCACCTTGAATGTTGGTTTTGATATATTGCAAGAAGAAAAATTCAATAATCTAGACAGTAATGATGATGATGATATGTTAATTCATTTTTTTCTTTTCTTAAATTATTAGATAATTATTAAATTATTAGATAATCTATTAAAAAATAGATAATAATTTAATTTATATTTTTCCTTTTAAAAAAATAGATAATAATTTAATTTATATTTTTAAAATTAAAATAGATAATAATTTAACTTATCTTTAATTTGATTCTAATTTGTTTTTTTTTTTAATTTAAAAAAAATTTAAATAAAAAATAAAAAAGAGAGATCTCCATCGTCCATCTTTGATGGACGGTGGAGATCCATATTTTAATTGAGTTTTTTTTATAATAAGTATATTTTTTATTTAAGGAATATTTTTAGGGTTAAATGGAAATTATATGTAGCAAACTGAAGGATAAAACGGTCATTTGACAATGAGGCTTGACGGTCAACGCCCCAAATGGATGGAAGTGTAATAGAAGGGGTGTTTTTAACATTCCATTGTTTTTAAGGGGGGAAAACGGCTAATATAACGAAACTCTATCCTCGTCTTAACAATAGGGCAAAAGTAAGGGAAGAAATGATACTTTCCCTATTTTAAATGACGGAAATATCGGCCGATATATTGCGGAATCTTTGTATATTTTGAACTATGCGACGGACTCGGAAGGCAAAATGAAAAACGAAAAGGAAAAAAAGAAGCGAGAGACCGAGAGTAAACGGAAGTAAGGAGAAACAAACCTGATTTAATCTCCGGTTGGCCAAAATCAAATTCAGGATAGTGTTCAGAATTTCACTTGAGTTTTGTTTTGTTTTGTTGTATTTCTCTCTTTGTGAAGTTTGCTTCTCTCTAGGATTATGAATAATTGTTCAACAGTAATTTATGGGAAATTGGGTGAGGGATTTTAGTAAAATTCTGAACAATTGATCTTATAGTTGCCTCTCATTAGTGTAATTTGTATAAGAAAATTTATGAGTTTTCAAGAAAATTTTTGGGTTTTCAAGAAAATTATCAAACAAAGAATTTTAAGGGATGAATTAGTTTTGAGACAGCATATAATTTTTGGATAATTAAGTTATTGAAGGTTTGGTATTACTTTTGTTCTCAATTTGAGTAATAGATATCGTTTGATTGATTGAAGGGACTAAAAATATGGAAAACTTGTGTCATTGGGGCTGTTACGGACTTGAAATGAAAGTTTTCTAAGTGTTGAACTCAGTTGGGTATCAAAGCTTACCCTTTGATGTTTATTGGTTCTTCATCTGGACTTGTCAAAGCATATTGGATGATTGCGCTGCAATCGAGTTGCTATTGAATCTGTAGGTACGCTAAATCCTGAACTAACACACAATTCTGTTGCTTCAATTCCTTTATGTTGTGTTACATATTTTCTTGTGTGTTTTTTTTTTTCATAGCTCTTGTATATTCACTACTTGAAACAGGCCATATTGGAATTGAGAAAGAGCTCAAATTCTCAAATATGTCTTCTAGTATAAGGAGGCAAAGGGTTGATGCCATTGCAAATAATGATGATCTCTTAATAGAAATCCTCAAACATTTACCTGTAAAATCTCTACTCAGATTCAAATCTGTATCTAAACATTGGCACTCTCTCATTTCCAGTCCTCACTTCTCTCGCTGCCTTTTTCCCCTAGTGTCAGGCCTTTTTTTGCAGAGGCCTTTTTTCCATTGTCATTTCGAGTTTGTTCCGCTCAAAGACATGCCAATTAACTATACCGTTAAGTTCCCTTATGTAAATTTTTATTTAAATATTTTACATTCTTGTCATGGGTTAATATGCTGTGACAACTATGGTTGGGGTGAGCTTTACATATGCAATCCTACCACCAAGCAATTTATCACGCTTACTGTACCTGGATATGAAGATATTAGATTTCCTTCTGATATCATCTTCGCTTATGATCCTGAAACATCACCTCATTACAAAGTTGTTTGTGTCCGTCGACCTGATGAAGAAAATCAACCAAATAATTATCAGTTGGACATTTATTCGTCTGAGACACGTTCTTGGAGGCCCGCTGGTGATCCTTTTATTGTGGATGCTAGCGTGCGATTCAGAAATGGGCTGTTCTGCAATGGAGCTATCCATTGGTTAAATTGGCCTGGTACAACCTTGTATTGGAATATTGACGAGGTACAACTCCATGAAATGCCAATGCCTGCAACCCTAATTCCTGAACATAGTATAAGGTCACGGTATTTCGGAGAGTCTCGCCGACATTTGCATCTTGTTGATGTGTATGGTCCAAGTAGTACAAAATTTAATGTCTACGAGATGGAAAGAGACTATTCAGGGTGGTTCGTGAAGTATCATGTTGATGTTGATGGAATAAACATTGCATTTCCTGAGACGATTAGAAGTCACCATGTTCATGAGTTGTTCCACAATGAGGAATTCAATCATGAATTCTCTGTACTTGAGATTATCAGAGAAGCAAATGAGGAAGAGTCATACATGGTGTTGCTCACACCTGGTGGTAAGGCCATACAATACAGCTTTTACGATAATACTTTCAAAAAGATTTTTGATCTCTCTCCATGTCCCAAGTATAGGAATTGTGTGAATTTACGGGATCCTATGAAATTTTCATGCTTCGAAGCTTATCAATATGTTGGGACACTTGCTAGCGTTTGGTAACATTTCATTTCCTCCCAAACACCATTGTATACCAGGGCTACTCTGTTTTACCTATATTGTATTTGCTATGGTTAAGATAATCTGGTTTCCCAAATGAAGCTGTAATAGAATGCAAAGCCTATGATTTACTGCCTGTGGGATTTAAATTTGTGCAATGTGTGAATTATGAAAAAGATTTTGCTCTGTTTGTCAGTTGAAGGTTGTTTATGCTCCAGGGTAATGCAATACAATACCGTCAACACGTATTACTCATCACACTCCATGACAGCTTTTTTAATTTGTTCAGTGTGTGAATTATGGCCTGATCACTCAAAGGAAACTCATTGAGAAGTACCATTATCAATGCTGCTGATTAGAAAATTGCATAGGGATTGAACACCAGCATGCATAGTCCAGTTAGAATACGATCTTTGATTTTCAAACCGGAAAATAGGAGTTACGTTGGATTTGTATTTGTATCCTTCTTGTAGTCTGCATCCTGGAAGATAGAATTTAAATGATGTGTGGAAGGTTATGGTTGCCAACAATGTAGAAATCAGTAAAAATGCATGATCAGTATTACCTTGTAACTCAATTTCTTACTGGTATTGCTACCATTGAAGTGCCTTTTTATGACTATATTTTTAGCTTTCAGAGCTTCTGTCCACAGTAGTGTCATTTTATTTTCAATTTCTGTCTCTCCAGATTTGGGTGAGACAGATGTGATGTTCTGACTGCTATATATGTCAATTTAAAACCTGATCTAGTTAACAAAATATGAACTTATATGTCCAAATTAAGAGAGATTAAGGGCCAGTTTGGTATTACTGTAACTTTTATAATAATCACTGTTAGCTGTGCTGAAGGAATAATCAGCTACGAAGTTAATGAGTAGATGTTTGGTTAATTATACTTTTAAAACTACTGTATAGCTCAAAAGCAGTATATATATGTTTGGTAATTTTATTTCAAGAGTATTGAAATTAGTTACAATTACTAAAATAGACATGATTTTAGAACATTATTTTGTTTTTTTTTCATTAATTATATTATATTAAATCAATATTTAAGTAGAATATTTAAATTGGAAAAAAAAACATTTCATAAGAACAATAAAAATATTTTTAAAATTTTTTATAAATCAAATCAATATTTAATTAGAATCTTTAATTTTTAGATGAAATAAGGTATATAAATGATTTTAATTTGATTTCATAAGGATAATAATGATATTTTAAAAGATTCATTAAATGCTGAAATAGATTATTCCGTAATCACCTTCAAAAAGTAACCCTCCACCTACTTCTCAAAATCACTGATAAAACTTGTCAGATTATCAATTAATCACTTTTGAAAGTTTTATCAAACATCATTTTATGTCAAAATTATAAAATAAGCTGATTTTAACTTATCAAAAGCAATACCAAACTGGCCCTAAGGATTAGTTTGGCATTGCTTCCTGGTGTGCTTTTGGGAGAAGTTACAAAATGTAGCTTCTCATTTTCTCATTTAGGAGAAGCCAAAAATGACCAAAAATAACTAGGGTGTTTGGTAAAATTCTAGAGAAGTGCTTTTGGTCATTTTTTGCTTCTACCAAATGAGAAAATGTGTAGCTTCTCTCAAAAGCACCTAAGGAAGCAATGCCAAACTAAGCCTAAGAGAGAGAGAGAGTTGATTGGCTAGAAGAAAATGAAAATTGAAGATGGCAGAAATCTTTTAATACATCTATTAACTGCTTGGGGGATTTTAGTAAAGATTTTGCTCTTTTTATCGGAGGAAGATTATGTTTCATGTTATTGTCAATATAAACTGAATTGGGTTTGATTAATGCCAATTCAATACTTCAAATGTAAATGAATACACAAACAAAAAAATTAATAATCTGTTTATGTTTTATTTATAACATAGCCTACAGGCATGAGAATTCTTCTAGACTGTTACAAATTACAAATCTGATTCTGATGTATAATGATCAGAAATACTAAAGCACACCCCTGTATTTAGATGATGTTTATTTATTTGAAGGTAGCTTCCGCATGAAGGTATGTCGATTTAGGATAACTTCTGTGATGTCCAAATATGGCAAGTTCCATGAAATTTCAGCTACATTTAAGGGAAGTTTCTGGGTACTTATTACTTAACCAGCCTTAATTTTTCCAAAAGGGTCGATGAAAGTTTCTGGTTACTTCTGGTGTGGAATATATTCACCGAGTTGGTTTCAGCGTGTCATCGTCCGAAATTGTGTGAAAAGAAGGGAGCTACCCCTCCTCCTCCTCTTTAATTGTTTCGACACGGAAAGGAAAAGTTGAAAAAAGAGGCCAGAGAGAAAATGTGAAGAAGAGACCTATAGAGGCTTCTTTGTCGTGTAGGTTTCTCATAACCTGGAAAATCAGTACACATTTCCCTCCCAAAACAATAAATTATTAGGATTTTGCCACCGGGGTTTTTACGTCAACGCAACTTGTATGGTTAGGATTTTGCTTTTTCTTTTTTACAGAGTATTACAATAAATGATTAGACTGATGGGATCAAGGGTCTAACGGTACCTGCTGTCGAGATTAAACAATATATGTGCGGTTGAATCCCTTATAGTGCACCTAAATGGGATTCGAACCTTCTATCACCAATGTTATGGGGAAGGTGCAATAGAAATTAAAAAATGCAGAGTATTTTGATTTTTTAAAATCTAGACAGGCTAAAATAAACACAAATTAAATTTAAACCCCTTAAAAACCTCTTACACATTTTATCATAAATTAAACTAAATCATTATATATATATATATATATATATATATACTGTGGCTAAAATATAATTTTGAATATAAAAAATTAGGCTAATTAAAAGGTTATAATTGTATGGATGTCCATATATTTACACATTTTATCATAAATTTGAAAGTAATTAGTTAAAATGTATCCATATTATCAATTTAATTATCATCATAAAAATTTAAACCTACTACGAGAAAAAAAAAAAAAAAATTATGTATATGTACAGTATACTCTCAGGCTAATTTGCTATAAAAAGAGGAGGAGTCCCTCTCACTCCATCATACAACACAGAATTACATACAACGCAGCTTTAATATACACACAGACTACTGAAACCAAAAAGAGCAAAAAAAATGACTTCAATAGCTCTGACGGGGAAAATGGAGTTGGCGGAGGAGAATAACACTGGTGATACCATGTCTTGCTATAATGAGTTTCATGAAGCTTTACTCTCAAAGTTTCTAGAAACAGGAAAATGGACCGTGAATCCTCTACACCATGCCTGTAAACACGGAAACCTCCATATCGCCATGGAGATGGGAAAACGGAAGCCTCAACTCGCGACTATTGCAAATGAGGATGGGAACATAGCCATGCACCTTGTTTCTGCTATTGGGGATGTCAAGATGGTTGAGTTCTTGGAGGAACTCCATCCTGGATCTTGCCTTGTAGAGAACAAGTCTTCAATGATTCCTCTACAAATAGCAGTAGTGAAAGGCCACTCTGTCGTGATAAAGAAATTAATTTCTCTATACCCAGAATCTCTGGAAAAGTTAACTTCCAAGCAAGAGACGGTTTTCCACCTTGCACTGAAGAATTCACAGAGTGATGCTTTTCAAGTGTTGGTGGAAGAGGCCAAGAAGCTCAATCAAGGGCATCTCCTGGAAAAGAAAGACGACGAGGGCAACACTGTATTGCAAATCGCTACATTTAAAAGACTAACCCAAGTAATTAATCTCTATAGTACTTTGTTTTGATATATAAGAGGCTTCAGAGTTTAATAAATTCAACTATATTGCAGATTGTGGAGATGTTGACCATTGATAATTCCAGCAGCAGCAGTCTGCAGATAGAGATGCAAGTGATCAGCGAACAGGATAATTCTCCCGACACAGATTCTCAGGAAATCAGCCTGATCCATCAAAACAGGGATCTCAATCGGCATCCTGTGGAGACGAAACATGTATTACTGGTAGTTCTGGTAATGATTGTTGCGGCAACTTTCACTGTAACCTGTAATCTTCCTGATGTTTTAGTAAAAGAAATCTATCCTTCTGTACATGCAACTACTACAAGCGATGTCTTATCTGGAGGATTGCCCACCGTTGTCTACCTCATGGTTTTCAACTCTGCTGGATTTTTTACCAGCATGCTTGTGATTTGCTACCTCATATGGCCGATAGCTCTCAGATCGATTCTTCTTTTTGTTGTGGTATGCACATGTATTGTTTACATCATTATAGTGAACAAGATCACGCCTAGATTCTGGGTTAGAGTTGGCAACTTCAGCTTTTCCAGCATTTCTTTGGTTTGGACATCCGCTCTAGCCTTCATAGCCGTCGGAGTCATGATTATTAGAATGGGGAAATATGCATTGCAGTGTTTTCTCTCGTTCCTCCTACCAGATTATTAGAGAGAGCAACAGAGATTCTTCGGAAGCATGACAGAATTCAGTTCGATTTTTATTTTTATTATGTACATTAAATGTAAATCCAACCTCATAGGATAATTTTCTTCAAGTATTGTGATTTGTTAATAACAAATAGAGGAACACTATACGACCCAAAATTTAAACCCGAAATTCAATTAAAATGATGTGGCAAGTGAATTGTCCTTACACTACAAATCATACGATGAGATGGTGTGGTGAATGAAAAATCACTTGTCAAATCATTTGGTTGTTTTGGGGCTAATTCTTTGGTTTGTTTAGATTAGTATTTCAAAATTTCTGGGACTAGGTGAGATTAACCCAATGTTAGGGTAATTTAAAAATAAAAAATGAAATGAAATTGTAAATACCTTTCCTCTCTTCCGGTCTCTCTTGCACTTTGTATTTTCTTGAATTTTTCTTTCTTCTTGGGTTTACAATAAATTTTGACACCTAATGAGCTAGAGGATTAGGGGAATTTTTCTTATTAATGTGGAACGAAACGGGTACTACCACTTACCAGAAATGTTAAGAGGTGATGTATTGCAAACTTGCCAAGTAGATAGTAAATATTCACATCAGTATATAAAACGTATATAACCGAGGGCCATTACCTTCTCCCTTGACTCCTCTCCCTGACTCCTCTAACTTGGCATAAGAGTGCATTTGGTATGATTGGCTAAAACAAGTTTTTTTTTGTTTTTTATTTATTTATTTATTTATATATATATACCAACTGTAATACAACAACCTCAAACCTACGAGATATTACTGACTAATTTAGCGCTCTTTACCACCAAACCACATTAGAGGTGATGAGTTTTTTTAATGTAAAATTTTTTGATTTGTTTGACTCAAAAGTTCTTTATTAAAAAAAAATTGTTTTATATCTACTTGGAGATGCCTAAAAATTTGGACTTCTAGCCTCTTTTTTTTTTCCTCCTAATAAATCGCCTCAACTACCCATAATTTTTGATATTCTACTATATACTCATTTCATTACAAATACTTTAACAATGTTATTTTTAAAAAAAAAAAAAATTATCACAACCAAATCTTTTTAAAAATATATTGTCAAACAATATACTAATTTAAAAGTATTTTTTTTATTGAATATAAAAGTATTTTTTTTATTGAATACCAATCAATATACCATTTTTTTTTTTTTTTTTGTTAAAAGTTATACTCAATCAAAAAGTATACCCGTAAATATCTACTTCAGAATGTCTACTAAAAGTTTATTAGTTTTAAGTTTATAGTGCTGATAGCAGGTTTTTCCCCACAATATTCCTAAATAATATAAGAATAGAATAAATTATATATCTATATATATATAGTCTATTTTTTCCTCGGTGCACTATAAAATACATCATTGCATTGCATGTAGCTCATAGATGAGTATATATTCACATCAGTATATAAGTATATAACTGAGGGCCACCTTCTCCCTTGACTCCTCTAACTTGGCATAAGAGTGCATTTGGTATGGTTGGCTAAAACAAGGTTTTTATTTTTTTATTTTTTTTATTTTTCTATATACCAACTGCGATACAACAACTCAAACCTACGAGATATTATCGGACTAATTTAGCGCTCTTTACCACCAAACCACACTAGGGGTGATGAGTTTTTTTAATGTTAAATTTTTTGATTTGTTCAGCAAAACTCAAAAGATTTTTTTAATGTTAAAAATAATTATTTTATGTCTACTTGAAGATGTCCAAAAATTTAGACTTCTAACATAATTAGTCTTTTTTGATTTATTTTTTTTTTAAATAATTTGTCTCAACTATCCAGAATTTTTGATATTCTACTATATACTCATTTCATTACAAATACTTTAACAATGTTATTTTTTATTTTATTTTTTAATTTATCACAACCAAATCCTTTTTAAAATATATTGTCAAACAATATACTAATTTAAAAGTTTTTTTTTTTTATTGAATACCAATCGATATACAACTTTTTTGTTAAAAGTTAACGATTCTTCAACTTTTTTTTTTTTCTATTGATGGCTGGTTTTTTTCCTTTTCGTTCCACCAAGAAATTTCCTCTCAATCCATTTTTTTATTTAAATTAAAAAAAATAACAAAAAAATTGAGGAGAGCCGGTTTTCCTCCACAAATGGAGGAGACCATGGCCTCCTCATGTTGCTAGAGGAAGGGCTTCCTCCAGATCCGCAGTTATAAATAAAAAAAATAAATAAATAATTAAAAAAAAATTTAAAACAATAAATCCAGTGGAGGTCACCTTCAATGGTGGCCTCCATTCGGTTATTTTTTTTTTTTAATCACTAACTTAAAATACAGGTTTATTTATAAAAGTAAAAGTTTTTAAAGCCCAAATATATATAAAATAAAAAAATAAAATAAAAAGTTTAGTTGATGAGTTTTAAAAATTTAAGATGAAGAAGAAGATGAGAGATTGAAGATAGAAAGATGGGGTGAGTGTTAAGTTTGAAAAACAAGTAAGAAGGGTAGTTCTGGAAATAAATCAAAAAATTTAATAAAAGCATTTAATTTTATATGATTAAATCAAAAAATTTGAAAGTGGGGCATTATTAGCTTGATAGAGGGATGCCAATAGCACCACTCATAAAAATATTAATTGAAGAGAAAGAGAAAAGATTAATAACATTAAATCTTGACTATTGGAATAATTAGAATCTAATGGACACAAAAATGTGTCAAATCTAGTGTAAAAAGATGGTGTCATAGATCCTGCCTTATGTATATATAGTCTTTCTCTCCTTAGGATGAACTGATTTTATTTATATCAATTCCACAACTATTAACCATCAGATTCACATACTTCAACATAGTCAAAGTCTTCTTAGACTTAATCATACAGTTTTTCTCTCCTCATGATAGAACTGAACTTTTAAGATTATAACGAGACTTATAAGTCATTGATTAAGTTTAAGAAAACTTTGACTAAGCTGAAATATGTGAATGTGATAATTAATAGTAGTGGAACTGATATAAATAAAATTTGTTCTTCATGAGGAAAGAAAAACTATATATATATATATATATATATATATATACACACTATATATATATACATATAAATGTTCAAGTCAGTGCGCACCGATGTAAATATACGAGAACATTAAATGTGGGTCACTCATTTTTCAGGTTTTGACTTAGTGTGTATGCACTTTTCAAACTTCTCCATAATGAGTGGCTCACATTCAATGTCCCTATATATTTATATTAGTATACACTGATGTGAACGGGACCGTATATATATATAGTTAATAGTTGTGAAACTAATATAAATAAAATCAGTTCGCCATGAGGAGAGAAAAACTAAATATATATATATATATATATATATATATATATATATATATATACATATACAAATTTTCTATTATCAGTTCGTCCTGACAATAAATATATCAGGACAAAGAATGTGGATCACTAGATTTATATACTTTGACTCAAAGTGTATGCACTTGTCAAAATTTCTTCATAATCTATGGTCCACATTCTTCATCCTGATATATTTATTGTCAGAACGAACTGACAATAGAAAGACTATATATATATATATATATATATATATATATTAGAATAAATAAATGTATTTTACTGTCAAGCCATATTGGGTGATGATTACATTGGGTTTACCGTTGAAACTACTAATTAGTATTGAGAAATTAAAATTTTAAATTGATCTCAATAGTTTGTATCTAAAATGTGATTTTCAAAATGACCAACTTGGTGTGTTTGCTAGGGATTTTTTTTATTATTATTATTTTTTAGTGGAAGGGTTTAAATTTGCAAATTTTAGTAAAATGTGTAAATATATCGACATTGAAAAAATTATTACCTTTTTAATTAGCTTTTTTTTTTTTATATTCAAAATGATATTTTAATTAGCTAAACCCTTTAGTTAGTGTTATATCTTTTATAGAGGTTTTTGAAGGAATTCAATTCAAATTTTATTTATTTGTCTAGATTTTAAAAAATTCAAATATTATATGAAGTTTAGGGATGGGCATTTATAGCCAGGTACTCAAATCCACACTTTCCCATCCTTATTTGCGGGGTTTGGAAAAGAAAAATAGATAAATGGGTGGGGATGGGAATTGGGATACCTCCCCCCAAAACTCACACATAATCATTCAAATCCCCACCCATCCCATCCCCTCTATTTCTTAATATTTTTTATTCTTTCAATCCTTAATATTTTTTATATTTGTATTTGAATTTGTAATGGATTTTTTTTTTTTAGTATGTAAATTTTAGTAAAGCAAAGGAAACGGGAAAATAGGGATTGGGATTGGGATACCTGCCCCCAAAACTCTCACATAATCATCCTCATCCCCACCTATTTCCCTATTGTTATTTTTCAAAACCCCAACCTACCCCATTAAAAAATATTAAAAATTAAATAAAAATATTAAAAATTCAACTTAATTGGGAAAAAACAGAAAATAAATTTTTAAAATAAAACAAAAATAGATATCTATTATCCACTAGATGGATGGTGAAGATCCATTTTTGCTATTTTGCCTTAAAAAAAATCTATTAAATCTTCACTATCCACATAATTATTATTTTTTTCATTTTTGCCTTTTTTTTCTTAAAAAAACAAAATCTGTTAAATCTCCACCATCTATCTTTAAGATTGATAGTGGAGATCCATTAAAAAATATATATATTTTTTTTAATGTTTTTCAATTTTTTTTTTAATTTTTAAAATTACTTTGTTTTTTAATTTCTACTTTTTGAATATATTTTTTTAAAAAAAAAATTCAATTCAGTTTTCCATTGTTCTTTGTTTTTTGTTTTTCTTTTAAAAAAAAAAAAAAAAAAAAAATTAGGGATTAGGGGTTAGTTTAGTGTTTTGACAGTTAAATTTGGTCTGCTATTAAATTTGACTAACCGATAAAGGTGTAAATGTCAATTTTCGATAAAGTTACGTCAGGTGGGGGGCGGGGCAAACCTCATGAAGCTTGACAGCAATTTGCTCTAAATTTTAACCGTACAAAAGTTCATGTATATTACTATACTGTATAAAGAGCTGAAGCGTCATTTTAAAAAAATAATAAAAAAAAGCTGAAGCGTGTTGACTATTGACGTAAAAACTGTGGTCTGAAAATGATCTTCCTTTTAAACGATTTCGCTTCCATTTCCTTTAGAAGAGGAAAATGTTCACTTAATTTTCCAGCAGGTTCCGAGAAAGCGACACGACAGAGAAGTCTAGATGTCTCTTCCTCGCATTTTCTTCTGTTCTATTTTTCCAACTTCTCTGTTATGCTTTTCACATGCACCAGAAAAGTTTATTAAGCGAAATTTAATGAAAATTTCATCCACCGACCCCTATTGGAAAATTTTGTTGGTAAAGTGTCTCAGCAACTCCCCTTAAAGTGCACCTGAAATTTCATGGTACTTGCCATATTTCTCTATGTGTGGGGTCGTCAGCTGCAAATGTCACATGAGTTATCATGATCACTTTGTTTAATTTAATTTGCAAGGAAATTGCAAGAAAGATGTTCTGACGTATGAAACACTCCTTTGTTTTTCTTTCTCATTACTATTATTATCATTTTGATTTTTCCGACAAGCTTTTGATTCATTCAATTGACTTTATTGAACTTTTATATATATATACAAGCGAAGTGATAAGAATAAGCCATTGTGACAGTAAGCAGAAGTATAAGTAAATGGTAGCTATGGCAGAACAAGAGATTGTTGAATTTGATGAAGTGTATGATCCCGACATCGAAAATGCCCAGCAACGAGAGTGCCAGGCTACGTCGCGCGAAGCAAGACATTTCGCTATCATTCTGAGGGAGAAACAGATTTTTTCTAGTTATCCATCAGAATTTCTCCCACATTTTGATAGCCCCATCACACAGGATCCCATTTTGGAGCTTGTGAAGAGTTATTCTCCAGGACTGATTGAAACAAGTGTAATACGTTTGGAACTTCATTACAAGGTACTCTTGTCTTAAATGTTTTATTTCAATATATGTAAGAATGATTGATGCTATTTTTATCTTATAAAAAAAAATAATAATAATAAATTATGCAGACAGAATTTGGAGGCAACCTTAGTCAACCGATCCATGCAAAACCGTTGGCATATTGTTTGGTTGCAAAACCGTTCATGCAGAAGGGAAGCTTTGAAAATCATCTTCTCAAAAGTAAGAACCTAACAAATTGATTTAAACAGAAATAAATAAAAAAACCAGATGTTTTTACAATAACTATTGAATTGGTTGATTGTGTAGAATGTCCAGCCATCGAACCTGAATCTTGTCGTAGATGGGTTCAAATTGCAATGCAAGCTGCGCGAGGACTTGCTTTTCTTCACAGAGACTCGAAATATAATTATAAAGATCTCAAAGCCTCCGATATGTTGCTTGATACCTCCAAATTCAATAATCATGCCATAGATGCAGGTGATTTCACAGCTCTGAACATCCCACCTGCCTCACCGCGATGTAGGAAGACAGACATGAAAATTGAAAAGACGGTACAATTGACAGGAGATCCGAGAGCTAAAAATATAAACGAGCAAGCGTCTGAACAAAACCGATCATACCTGCACAAAACCTGTCCCGTGAAAGTTAGAAATGAGTCACGGTTCAACATTTATCATGTATTGTTACTCATTTCCACACTGTTGGCAACCATAACCTTCCACATAGCACTGAAATTCTACCTTCCAGGATGCAGATTTCAAGAAGGCTATGAAAGCAGCTCCAGCTTAAATCCTATTTGCCAGATTGAAAATCAAAGATCATATTCAAACCGCATACTGATTACATTCAATTCTGTTGTATTTTTCTTATCAACAGCACTGATGATGATACTCTTCAATGAGCTGCCTTTCAGGCCATGGCTGCTAGTTTTAGTATTTTCAATGGTTGGTTCCTACATGTGCACGTTCAAGGATCCGGATAAACCCAGCTCGTTATCATCCTAAATCGATACACCTTCGTAGGGAAGCTGCCTTCAAATAAATCAATATTATTTTAATATGGAGTCTCTCTATGCCTCAGATCCTCTTTTCTGCTCATCTTAACCTCTTCAAGTTTGAGTTATTGCTGTACTAGTATATTTTAAGTATTGTGTTTTTTTTTTTTATAATATTTATTTAAACTCACTCCCAAAGCCTTTGGTCATTGATTGTTATAAATAAAATATAAAAATATTATTAAATATCTGTTTGTGTATTCATTTACAACCAAGTATTGAACTGGCAATAATCAATCCCAATTCAGTTTCTATTGACATGAAGTCATGACTCATGAACCTGGAAACATAATCTTCAAAGTACAAAACCTTTACTATCATTCACACGTTGATCAAGAAAACTAAAAAGCCCACAAGCAGTGTTGATGCTTAAGAAAGAATCGATTAAGATTTGTTTGGGAGTTTGGGGGAAAGCTCTTTGTCACGGTCAATGGACCCCGGATGACAGTTTGAGATGGCACTCGAAGCTAGATACGCTAGTGTTTAAATCGAACAAGATCTGCAAGAAAGAAACTGCTGTAGCGGAAGCTCCAACACGAAAACACAAACACTGATTCGAAAACAGCCTACTGATAACAAACAAATTCGTGCACAAACTCTTGCTACCGGGATTTAATTACACCATTCTTAACAAAAATGACTTAACTGGAAAGTTAGAGAAAATAATCTCTGAATTTTATTCAATAACAACCAACTCCCCAATCGGTTACAATGCAAAATAAATAAGGCAAGAAAGCTAATTCTGAAAGCTAAAAACTCTAAACCTAGAGATGACCATTAAAGAAAAGTCTCATTTGATTTTGGTGTTGTAATGGGAGTGATGGAAAGGCTATCGATCTCTCATTGTAATTTATTTATTTATTTATTTTTATTTTTTTAGTTTGTGGAGAGATGGAGCAAATCAGAGATAGAGATTTTAACCGTCTCTATCTCTAATTTTTACTTTATAATTAGAATGTTTTAAATAATAAACTAATTATAAAGTAAATATTTTTTTCAATTTATTTTTATTTGGTCAAAAAGACAGCAATGCCTCCGGTCGTCAGAACTTAACAGAAGAAATCTAACGGCAGGAGATATCCATGCAACATTTCACATACGTCAAGTAGAGTTTGTATAAATATACCCAAATTTGCCATATGTGTGTAATTATTAGTAACCTTGAGGGATGTTTGTGCAATTCCCTCTATAAAATATAGTGGATATTTCACTGAAGAATCACAGACACTTACAAATATTTCCCTAGATATTTTACGTGGAAGATATTTTAAAGGGAAAGTATCATTCCCCCTTGACTTTTGTCATATTGTTAAGACGAGGACAATGTTTCGCCATATTGACCGTTTTTCCCCCTAAAAACAAAGAAACATTAAAAACGCCCCTTATGTTACACTTTCCGTCCATTTGAGGCGTTGTCCATTAAATGGAAAGGATAACGTAATTGAGCCCAACCAGATCTTAAACAAATAATTACAAAATTAAAAACAAAACAAATAATTAAACAAATAAAACCCAACCAATTAAACCCACATCAATAGATCCATCACTCATCCTCATCTTCAACATCATCGGCCACCACTCATCCATTGCCAACATCTCTTCCTCATCTATTCATCTCCAACCTCACCATCACCAAAAACAAAAATCTTCATCTCCACCTGATTGCGAAATGGTATCTTCTCTCTCTCTCTCTCTCTCTCTCTCTCTCTCTCTCTATATATATATATATATATATATATATATATATATCTTTATCTTGAATCCCTCTCTCTCGCAGCGATCATGGGGTTTGAGTCGCTGATGGTGGTTGGCGACGACGGGGAAGATGAATGGTGGCCGGTCTAGGGTTGGTTTTTGGTTTTTGGGCTTGGTTGGTGGGTAGGTGTTGTACTGTTGGTGATTCGGTTGGCTAGTGTGATCTTGAGATAATGATTTGGTTGGATTGGTTTGGTGATGATTTCTGGGTTTGGTGGCTGATAAATGGTGAAATGGTGGTTTTTTATTTTTTATTTGATAAGAGATGGATCTAGTGGAGATGAAGAAGATACCATTTCGCCGATTCCAGGTGAGAGTAAGGAAGAGTGGTAGAGAAACTGGATTAAAGGGTTTTTTGTGGTGTGTTTTGTTCTTCAATTTCTGGGTTTCAGTGGAAGTTCTGGGGTTAGTGTTGTTGATGATGGTGAATGGTGTTGGGGTTTTTTTTTTTTTTTTTTTTTTTTTGATAAAAGAGATGGAACTGATCTAATGATCTCTACCATATTTACAAAAAAAAAAAAACAAAACAAAACAAAAAAAAAAAAAAATCAATTGTGTTTTTTAATAAATTGTGTAATTATGTTATTCAATTTGTATAATTATGTTATTCAATTATGTAATTTTCTAGCTTTGAAATTGTTGAATGTTGTTGGTTTTGATATATTGCAGGAAGAAAATTTGATTAATCTGGACAGTAGTGATGATGATGATAATGATTCTAATCTGTTTTCTTTTTAATTTAAAAGAAAAAAAAGAAAAAAAAAAAGAGAGATCTCCACCGTCCATCTTTGAGATGGACGATAGAGACCCATATTTTAATTGAGTTTTGTTATTTTAAATATTTTTTTTTATTTAATAAATATTTTGAGGGTTAAATGGTAATTATATATAGCAAACTGAATGATAAAATGGTCATTTGACCATGAGGCCTGATGGTCAACACCCCCAAATGGATAGAAAGTGTAACAGAATGATTGTTTTTAACATTTCTTTGTTTTTAAGGGGAAAACAGCCAATATAGCGAAACCTTATCCTTGTCTTAACAATAGGGCAAATGTTAATTCCCTTATTCTAAATGATGAAAATATCGGCCGATATATTTTGGAATCTTTGTATATTTTGAACAATGCGACGGACTCGGAAGGCAAAATGAAAAACGAGAAGGAAAGAAAGAAGCGAGAGACCGAGAGAAAACGGAAGTAAGGAGAAACAAACCTGATTTATCTCCGGTTGGCGAAAATGAAATTCAGGTTAGTGTTCAGAATTTCACTTGAGTTTTGTTTTGTTGTATTTCTCTCTTTGTGAAGTTTGCTTCTCTCTAGGATTATGAATAATGTTCAACAGTAATTTATGGGAAATTGGGTGAGGGATTCTAGTAAAATTCTGAACAATGGATCTTATAGTTGCCTCTCATTAGTGTAATTTGTATAAGAAAATTTATGGGTTTTCAAGAAAATTATCAAACAAAGAATTTTAAGGGATGAATTAGATTTGAGACAGCATATAATTTTTGGATAATTAAGTTATTGAAGGTTTGGTATTGCTTTTGTTCTCAATTTGAGTTATAGATATTGTTTGATTGGTTGAAGGGACTAAAAATATGGAAAACTAGTGTCATTGGGGCTGTTATGGACTTGAAATGAATATTTTCTAAGCGTTGAACTCGGTTGGGTATCAAAGCTCACCCTTTGATGTTTATTGGTTCTTCATCTGGACTTATCAAGCTTATAGGATGATTGTGCTGCAATTGAGTTGCTAAATCCTGAACTAACACACAAATGTGTTGCTTCAAATCCTTTGTGTTGTGTTACATATTTTTTATGTGTTTGTTTTCATAGCTCTTGTATATTCACTACTTGAAACAGGCCATATTGGAATTGAGAAAGAGCTAAAATTCTCAAATATGTCTTCTGGTATAAGGATGAAAACGGTTGATGCCATTGCAAATAATGATGATCTCTTAACAGAAATCCTCAAACATTTACCTGTAAAATCTCTTCTCAGATTCAAATCTGTATCTAAACATTGGCACTCTCTCATTCTCATTTCCAGTCCTCACTTCTCTCACTGCCTTTTTCCCTTAGTGTCAGGCCTTTTTGCCATCGTCATTTCGAGTTTGTTCCACTCAAAGACATGCCAATTAACCATACCGTTAAGTTCCCTTGTGTAAATTTTTATTTAAATATTTTACATTCTTGTCATGGGTTAATATGCTGCGACAACTATGGTTGGGGTGAGCTTTACATATGCAATCCTACCACCAAGCAATTTATCACCCTTACTGTACCTGGATATGAAGATATTAGATTTCCTTCTGATATCATCTTCGCTTATGATCCTGAAACATCACCTCATTACAAAGTTGTTTGTGTCTGTCGACCTGATGAAGAAAATCAACCAAATAATTATTAATTGGAGATTTATTCGTCTGAGACACGTTCTTGGAGGCTTGCTGGTGATCCTTTTATTGTGGCTGCTAGCGTGCGATTCATAAATGGGCTGTTCTGCAATGGAGCTATCCATTGGGTAAATTGGCCTAGTACATCCTTGTATTGGAATATTGACGAGGTACAACTCCATGAAATGCCAATGCCTACAACCCTAATTCCTGAACATAGGATAAGGTCAAGGTATTTCGGAGAGTCTCGCCGACATTTGCATCTTGTTGATATGTATGGCCCAAGTAGTACAAAATTTAATGTCTACGAGATGGAAAGAGACTATTCAGGGTGGTTCGTGAAGTATCGTGTTGATGTTGATGGAATAACAATTGCTTTTCCTGAGACAATTAGAAGTCACCATGTTCATGAGTTGTTCCACAATGAGGAATTCAATCATGAATTCTCTATACTTGAGATTATCAGAGAAGCAAATGAGGAAGAGTCATACATGGTGTTGCTCACACCAGGTGGTAAGGCCATACAATTCAGCTTTTATGATAATACTTTCAAAAAGATTTTTGATCTCTCTCCATGTCCCAAGCATAGGAATTGTGCGAATTTACGGGATACTATGAAATTTTCATGCTTCGAAGCTTATCAATATATTGGGACACTTGCTAGCGTTTGGTGACATTTAAATTTCCTCCCAAACACTATTGTATATCAAGGCTACTCTGTTTTACCAATATTGTATTTATTATAGTTAAGATGTAGGAACTTCGATAATCTGGTTTCCCAAGTGAAGCTGTAATAGAAAGCAAAACCTATGATTTAAATTCGTGCAATGCGTGAATTTTGACAGATTTTGCTTTGTTCGTCTGTTGAAGTTGTTTGTGTTCCAGGGTAATGCAATACGTGAATGATAGTAAAGATTTTGCTCTTTTTATCAGTTGAAGATTATGTTTCAGGTTAATGTCAATGGAAACTGAATTGGGTTGATTAATGCCAATTCAATACTTCAAATGTAAACGAATACACAAATAAAAATAATAATGCTCTGTTTATGTTTTATTTATAACATTGCCTACAGACATGATAATTCTTCAAGACTATTACAACCACTGTAATCAGAAATACTGTATTTAGTTGATATTGATTTATTTGAAGGCAGCTCCCATACGCAGGTGTGTCGATATAGGGTGATAGTTAACTGGATCCATTAATGTGCACATGTAGGAACCAACCATTGAAAATACTAAAACTAGCAGCCATGGCCTGAAAGGCAGCTCATTGAAGAGTATCATCATCAGTGCTGTCGATAAGAAAAATACAACAGAATTGAATGTAATTAGTATGCGGTTTGAATATGAGCTTTGATTTTCAATATGGCAAATAGGATTTAAGCTGGAGCTGCTTTTGTAGCCTTCTTGAAATCTGCATCCTGGAAGATAGAATTTCAATGCGGTGTGGAAGGTTATGGTTGCCAACAATGTGGAAATGAGTAACAATACATGATAAATGTTGCACTGTGACTCATTTCTTACTTTCATGGGACTGGTTTTTTGCATTCTGCACCACACAAAACAGAGGACAGATTGCTATATATTGAGAATTTTAAACTAGAATTGAAAAAAACATTTATCGGAACAATAAGAAAATGCAAATTAAATAAAGAAGAACTCATACTCGAAACGATGAACGCACTGATGATAACTTTTGAGAAGTCCAATATGGCAAGTTCCATGAAATTTCAGCTACATTTAAGGGAAGTTTCTGGGTACTTAACCAGCCAGCCTAGACAAAATTTTCCAAAGGGTCGATGAAAATTTCTATCTGGTGTGGAATACAACGAGAGGTTTCACCGTGTGTCGTCCGAAATTGTGTGAAAAGAAAGAAGAAGCTACTCCTCCTCCTCTTCAATTATTTCGACGCGGAGAAGTTGAAAAAAGAGGCCAGATAGAATGTGGTGTCGGATTCTCATAACCTGGAAAATCAGTAAACATTTCATTCCCAAAACGAAAAACAAAGAAGACAATTTTTTGAGGCCGGGATTTTTACGTCAACATAACTTGTATGGTAAGGATTTGTTTTTAATGGAGTATGACAATAAATTATTAGGTTAAACTTTCTAAATTATTTTTTTAATTCATACCTAAATGATGTGACATGTGAGTCGTTAATATCATATCATTCACCATATAATCTTATGATTTACAAAACTTTACAACTCATATAACACGTTATTTTAGCATAAATTTGGAGACAAAATTTAGGAAGCCTACATGATTATAAATACGTAGTATTCGGATTTATTAAAATCTAGACTGCCTAAATTAAATACAAATTAAATTGAATCCCCTTTTATATATGCCACTTCTCAATTTAAATTGAATCCCACTCAAAAACCTCTTATTTCACCCTCAAAATATATAACACTAGTTAAAATATCTAAAATATCATATTACTTACTTAGACAATGGTTATGGGCCATAGACCAATACTCTATAATGTCTTTTCTCACATTTTATTTTTATAAATAAAGTGTTATTTTTTGTATATTTTTTATTTTTTATATACCACTCATTTTGAATAGGGAGATTTCCAAAAACGACCCCAAGATTTGAACTTTTTTAGAAAACAATCCTCTGGTTTCTGATTTCAATGAAAACCTCCTTGAACCTATTAAACTTGGTGCAGGTTGTTCATTGCTATTGTGGTACCTTTTTATAGATCAAGGGTTTTTCATTAAAATCAAAAAACAGAGGGTTACTTTCCAAAAAAGGTCAAACCTTGGGGATTTCCGGAAATCTCCCTTTTGAATATAAAAAATTAGGCTAATTAGAAGGTTATAATTTTATGGATGTCCATATATTTACACATTTTACCATAAATTTGTTAGAAATTTCCACTTAATTCAAATGTATCATCCATATTATCATCATAAGAATTTAAACTTTCTCTTGCAAGTCGCACTATAAAGAGCCTCGATGTCCCTCTCGCTTCTCCAGGATTCCTCCATCCTACACCAGAGTTAATTAATATACACAGATTACTGAAACCAAAAAGAGAAAAAGAAATGTCTTCAATAGATCCGATGGGGAAAGTGGGGTTGGGGGATGAGAAAAACACCTGGGGTACCATGTCTCTCATGGTTGTTATGTTTCTGGAAGCGGTTAAAAAAGATGATTTCCAACGAGTAATGGCTTTACTCTCAGAGTTTCTGGAGACAGGAACATGGCCTGTGAATCCTCTACACATCGCCTGCGAATATGGAAGCCTCCGTGTTGCCATGGAGATAGGAAAACAGTGTCCTCTACTTGCGACTATTGCGAATGAGGATGGCAACATAGCCATGCACCTTGTTTCTGCTAAAGGGGATGTCAAGATGGTTGAGTTCTTGGGGGAACTTGACCCTGGATCTTGCCTTGTACAGAACAAGTCTTCAATGATTCCTCTACAAATAGCAGTAGTGAAAGGCCACTCTGTTGTGATAAGGAAATTAATTTCTCTATGCTCAGAATCTCTAGAAAAGTTAACTTCCAAGCAAGAGACAGTTTTCCACCTTGCACTGAAGAATTCACAGAGTGATGCTTTTCAAGTGTTGGTGGAAGAGGCCAAGAAGCTCAACCAAGGCCATCTCCTGGAAAAGAAAGACGACGAGGGCAACACTGTATTGCAAATCGCTATATTCAAAAGACTAACCCAAGTAATTAATCTCTAGTTTTTGTTTTGATATATAAGAGGCTTCCAATTTCTTTTAGTGACAGAGTTTAATAAATTCAAATATTTTACAGATTGTGGAGCTGTTGGCCATTGAGAGTTCCAGCAGCAGCAGTCTGCAGATAGAGATGCAAGTGATCAGCGAACAGGCTAATTCTGCCGACACAGATTCTCAGGAAATCAGCCTGATCCATCAAAACAGGGATCTCAATCGACATCCCGTGGAGACGAAACATGTATTACTGGTAGTTCTGGTAATGATTGCTGCGGCAACTTTCACTGTAACCTATAATCTGCCTGATGCTTTACTAAAAGAAATCTATCCCGTACGTGCAACTACTACAGGCGATGTCATATTTGGAAGATTGCCCACCGTTGTCTACCTCATGGTTTTCAACTCTGCTGGATTTTTTACCAGCATGCTTGTGATTAGCTACCTCATATGGCCGCTAGCTCTCAGATCGATTCTTCTTTTTGTTGTGGTCTGCACATGTATAGTTTACATCATTATAGTGGACAAGATCACGCCTAAATTCTGTGTAAGAGTTGGCAACTTCAGCTTTTCCAGCATTTCTTTGGTTTGGACATCCGCTCTGGCCTTCATAGCCGTTGGAGTCACGATTATTAGAATGGGGAAATACGCGTTGCAGTTCCTCCTACAAGATTACTAGAGAGAGCAATAGAGATTCTTCAAGATCCAGAAGCATGACAAAATTCAATTCAATTTTTATTTTAATTACTCAAATGTAAATCCAACCTCTCATGATTAGGGATGGCAATTTGACTCGCACCCGCGGGCACCCGCCCGAACCCGACCCTATAGAGTCGGGCTTGAGTGGTGAATTTATGACCCGTAAACCCGTATAAATAAAAACTCAGTGGGTTCGGGTGTGGGTGCAGGTGCGGGTGTGGGTTGGGAAAACGAACCCGTGGGTGAACCCACGAACCCGTATAAATAAAAATTATATAATATTTATTATTTAAAATTTTATGAATTTAAACTCCAATTGAACCTTTTTAACCATATTGAAAATAAAATATAAAAACTCCACTCATTCTAAGTTTGAGAATTACAATTCTCAACTCTCATTTATATATAGCTAATGATAGGTTACACTTGTTGGTTTTACTCTTATGAAACATTGTGTTTGCTTATTTGTTTTGCCTTTGGAGATCCTTTTGGAGTTTTACTTGGTAGTGCTTTATATTATTGTATTTGTAAATCTCCATGATATATTATAAATAAAGAGGAATTCTATATTATTTATATAAAAAAATATAATTAAATATTAAATATTTATAAATTAATATATTTTGTAGGTTGGTGGGTGTGACCCGTGAACCCACTAACCCGCATAAAACACGTGGGTGAAATCTGAACCCGAACCCGTTTATTTTCGTGGGTTCACGGGCGAGCGTGGGTGAGGAAAATTTTCTCGGGTGCAGGTTTGGATTTTGCAAAACCCGTCCGAACCCGACCCATTGCCATCCCTACTTATGATACTTTTCTTGAAGAGTTGAATTTTAGGGTTGAGAATAACAAATAGAGTAATACTATTTGACCAAAATTTTAACCCAAAATTCAACCAAAATGACAAGTGGATTGTCTTTACCATACAAATATGGGATAATGTGGTGAACGACAAATCACTTACCATATCATTTATTCAGTTGTTTTTGGGCTAACCTTTTTGGGTTGTTTACCATTAATATATCAAAATTGTGGGGCAAGGTGAGATTAACCCTATGTAATAATAATTTATAAATAAATAAGGAAATGAAATTGTAATTACCTTTCCTCTCTTCTGGTCTCTCTTTCACTTACTTTGTATTAAGTTTGGAGATCAAAAGCTACATATGTTACACGTATATCTACTCCCACAACACCGGAGAGAAAACTCTCGACTTGAACCCTCCATCACTAATGCGGAAGGAAATGTGTACTACCATATGTGCTCAAATGTGATGTATATAACCAAGGGTCATTACCTTCTCCCTTGAGTACTCCTCCAACTTGGCATAAGAGTGTGTTTGGCATGGTATTCTATCAGTTAAAAGTGTTTTTTTTTTTTTTTTAATGTTTTTTCTACATACTAACTGCGAATCCACGATACAACAACTCAAACCTGTGAGATATTACCCTATTAATTTAGAGCTCTTTACCATCAAACCACGTTGGTGGTGGTGAGTTATTTAAATGTTAAAAGCTCTTTTTGATATTTTCACATGTGGTGCGGCAATTCAAACTTAGGCTATTATAAGGATAATTAATGAGTGTCTTTTACTATCAAGCCACGTTGAGTGATGGTCAGGAGTATGGTGATGGTCAGGAATACATGAGGTTTGTTGTTTTAGAATCAAAAACAATTCTAGTACGAATCTAGATGAGACAGAAAATAACAAACAAAAACAACACGTTAGGTAACAAGTTAGGGAAATCTAGGCCCGTGTTGCACACAGTGTCCTTAAGACAATTTTACCGTGTAACACTGTATGTATATAGTGATTGCATGTCTCCTAGGATACAACGATTCAACAGTGGACGTGCAAAGCACAAACCACTTTCAGGGAACTCAAACCGAGTTCAACTTACCAAGCACAAAAAGAGAAGAAAGAGAATATTATGCCCTGTATTTCGTGATTTCAGAATTAAATTCTTTGAAGAATAGACTAGAGTTTTCTAGAAAAACCTAATCAATAGAATTGTTATGGAAATACTTGATAATCACGTTTTTAATAATAAGAAAATTAATCAAGGAATAATCTTTAAAAGATCTATTCCTAATTAAACATCAATTATGTTTTCTTAGTGACATCAAAATCCAAAAAGGAAATAACTCTTTCCTTATCATTAAAACATCTAATTGTTTACACGGTCTATGATAAAACTACGGTGAGTGACCATCCTATGCAAGCTTTTGATGGGATTAGGGAAAAAGAAATTCAAAATAGTAGCAAAAAATCGGTTGTGCACCCACGGTCCAATCAGAACGAAATTCACCCACATATGAGTCGTCCAATCGAAGTTTCGAGGTCAGTGAGAAACTAAAATTTTGAATTGATCTTAGTAGTTTGTATCTAAAATGTGATTTTCAAAATAACCAACTTGGTGTGTTTGCTAAAAAAAATTCTATTTTTTTTTCTAGTAGAAGGTTTAAAGTCTTACTTTTGAACTAATTACTTGCAAATTTATAGTAAAAATGTAAAATGTGTAAATATATGGACATCGATTAAAAAAAAAATTTATATTCAAAATGATTTTTATCTAAGGGTGTGGATATTGACACCCATAAATATGATAAACACACCCATATTTTAATAAAAAAATTTAATTACAAAAATATCCCAATATGAATTTACCAATAAGGACAAATTAGTTTAATTAAAAATAAACCAAATACTATATACACACCATTAATTACACCCATATCTTCAA
>CM059866.1:56953366-56974975 GCA_030490815.1 Acer saccharum
AAAATATTTTGTTTGATGAAAATCGATGGATGAAGCTCTTGGTCTTGGAAGAGATCTGGATTCTTTCGAATCTATCCAAATGCCTTCAAGTTTCTTTTTTTAATTGTTTTATAATTATTTAATTAATAATTATTTATCAATGGTTGAGATTGAGTGATAGATGGCGGAATAAATCTCTTCCACCCATTCCTTTATTTTATTTTTTTGAAAGAAAAATTAATTAATTAAGAATTATAAAAATAGCTAATAATGATTTTATTTTTTTAACGGGCAAAAAGACTTGCTTGCCCCTCAACAGTTAACTTTTAACGGTGCACAATTAACGGTAGGGGAGTTTTGTGCAATTTTAGACAAAAGTTCCATATGTGTGCAATTAGGTCTAATGTCAGGGGATGTTTGTGCAATTAATCCTATTATTTTTGTTTCCAGTTTTATTGCAATTATGCATATAATCAGGGTGTATAAGTGTAAGTTTCCGTAGACGTCCGTTTCCCTTCCGTCATCTATTGCCAATAAATGAAAGTTTAGGGGGTTTAATGTCAGAAATAAAAGAATTCAGGGAGCAATATACAATCTCACGTATAATTCAGGGGACATCGATGCTATTAACCCTAAATTTTAACCGTACAACAGTTCAGGTATAAAGAGCTGAACCGTGTTGACTGTTGACGTAAAAACTTTGGTCACAATTTTGTCATCTTCTTTGTAAACAATTTCGCTTCCATTTCCTTTCAAATTAATAAATAAATTTCGCTTCCATTTCCTTTTGAAGAGGAAAATGTTCACTGATTTTCCAGGTTACGACAGAGAAGTCTAGATGTCCCTTCTTCGCATTTTCTTCTGTGTCCTATTTTTCCAACTTCTCCGCTTCAAATAATGAAAGAGAAAGCAGCTAGCAATTCGTTCTGCTTTTCACATGCACCAGAAAAGTTTATTGTGCGAAATTTAATGAAAATTTCATCCACCGACCCCTATTGGAAAATTTTGTTGGTAAAGTGTCTCAGCAACTCCCCTTAAAGTGCAGCTGAAATGTCATGGTACTTGCCATATTTCTCTATGTGTCGGGTCGTCAGCTGCAAATGTCACATGAGTTATCATGATCACTTTGTTTAATTTTGCTAGGAAATTGCAAGAAAGATGTTTTGACGTATGAAACACTCCTTTGTTTTTCTTTCTTATTACTTTTATTATCATTTTGATTTTTCCGACAAGCTTTTGATTCATTCAATTGACTTTATTGAACTTTTATACATATATATATATATATATATATATATATATATATATATTACAAGAGAAGAGATAAGAATAAGCCATTGTGACAGTAAGCAGATATTTAAGTTAATGGTAGCTATGGTAGAACAAGAGATTGTTGAATTTGATGAAGTTTATGATGCCGACATTGAAAATGCCCAGCAACGAGAGTGCCAGGCTACGTCGCGCGAAGCAAGACATTTCGCTATCATTCTGAAGGAGAAACAGATCTTTCCTAGTAATCTATCAGAATTTCTCCCACATTTTGATAGCCCCATCACACAGGATCCCATTTTGAAGCTTGTGAAGAGTTATTCTCCAGGACTGATTGAAACAAGTGTAATACGTTTGGAACTTCATTACAAGGTACTCTGTCTTAAATGTTTTATTTCAATATATGTAAGAATGATTGATGCTATTTATCTTATAAAAAACAAAAAAAAACAAAAGATCAATTACACAAATAATGATCAAGTTCACAACATGATGAGCGGTGGCGAAGCTAGAATGTTTTAATAGGGTGGGCTAAAAAAAATTAAACGAACCTTAACTATGCATAGAAATTTTATTAATTTTTGTGTTCTTGGGTTGGGTATATTTGTTTGACATGGCAACCTACAATAACAATTTGATTGAATTGTCAAGAAATGAAAAATACATATTTACACGTGATTACGTGAATTAACTGTTACTAAAATTCAACCAAACTAACTCCGAGATTCAATAAAACGTACAAAATTATCCACTTGTCAATTAAGATGATTTATTCTCTTTTTTATTATTTTTTTTAGTAATAAATAATATAAATTTAACATGTTCCGTTAAATTGTGCTTCAAAGATTGAAACTGTGTTTCAACGTTTCTAATTTGTTTGTATGATATGTTTTAATTTATGTTCAGAGTATTTTGTTTTAGTTAAGATAATTTGGTAAATAAAATTGTAATATAATTTTATTTTAGTAAAAGACAAACAACGAGGGTGGCTTTTGTACGGGGACGGACCATAGCCCATCTTTAAAAAAAATTAAAATTGAGAAAACTGCAGAATAGTCCTTATAATGTGTTTAATTATCTATTTATATCAATTATATAAGCAAATACCATGTATGTCCTTTCACTTGTTTCTTTTTTTTTTTTTTTTTTTTTTTTTTTTTCAATTTTTACTCACTCCCACTACTTCAAATAAAAAGGACTTTTTTATTAACTACTCTCTCCCATTCACTAAATTGGGCTTAAACTCTTTATCTAAAAAAGTTTGGTTTTCAAATTAGGTATATTTTATTGAATATATTTTTTATTTTGAAATTTTAGTGTTTATCTAATTTATAGTTTTGTGAATCATATAAATTTAAATATTTTATTTTGTTTTGAAATTTTAGGGTTATTATAATTTTTTGTTTATAAAATTTTAGGGTTAATCTACTTTCAAAATTACAAAGTATTGATATGAAAATTGAGTGCAACATCAAATGAAAATATGACTATAAATTACAAACCACAGTATTTAGTAAAATCTAGTTGATTTTGTTTTGGTTTGGTATGAGCTACCAAATGAGGAATTTATTTCAAAAAAAAAAAAAATTGTGAAGTATTACATAACTTCGGGTTTTTTTTTTTTTTTTTTTTGTTTCGAGGGGGCACTCGAACCCACAATCTTGTGGTATAAGGATGATGTGTATACCACCGGATCAATCTCATCTCCTCTAAATTTATTTCAATTTTACCCTGTTAAAGTTGAGTTACACCTTTTCAAAAAATTATTTGGTACATTATTAGTAGCCTTACACCGAAAATATATATTTTAAAATGTATACATTATTATTTCAATTTTACCTTGTTAACTACTAGATGCATCTTTATTTTTCAATTATTTAAATTTCTTCATTCTATATAGACTTATTAAGAAGATTTATTCTAGCCCCCTAGCGATGAATCTTGGTTACGTCCATGCTTTTGTAATAACTTAACAGTTTTTTTCTATAAATTCAACCTGGGCTACATCCCTGGCTAAAATTCAAATATCTCCGCCCTTGATTATTGGTGAGATGATAACTTATATTTACGCTAATTATTATTATTATTATTATTATTATTAAATAATAAATTATGCAGACAGAATTTGGAGGCAACCTTAGTCATCCAATCCATGCAAAACCGTTGGCATATTGTTTGGTGGCAAAACCGTTCATGCAGAAGGGAAGCTTTGAAAATCATCTTTTCAGAAGTAAGAACCTAACAAATTGAATTAAACAGAAATAAAAAACAACAGATGTTTTTACAATAACTATTGAATTGGTTGATTGTGTAGAATGTCCTGCCATCCAACCAGAATCTTGTCGTAAATGGGTTCAAATTGCAATGCAAGATGCTCGAGGACTTGCTTTTCTTCACAGAGACTCAAAATATAATTATAAAGATCTCAAAGCCTCCGATATGTTGCTTGATACCTCCAAATTCAATAATCATGCCATAGATGCAGGTGATTTCACAGCTCTGAACATCCCACCTGCCTCACCGCGATGTAGGAAGACAGACCTGAAAATTGAAAAGACGGTACAATTGACAGGAGCTCCGAGAGCTAAAAATATAAACGAGAAAGCAGCGTCTGAACAAAACAGATCATACCTGCACAAAATCTGTCCCGTGAAAGTTAGAAATGAGTCACGGTTCAACATTTATCATGTATTGTTACTCATTTCCACACTGTTGGCAACCATAACCTTCCACATAGCACTGAAATTCTACCTTCCAGGATGCAGATTTCAAGAAGGCTATGAAAGCAGCTCCAGCTTAAATCCTATTTGCCAGACTGAAAATCAAAGATCATATTCAAACCGCATACTGATTACATTCAATTCTGTTGTATTTTTCTTATCAACAGCACTGATGATGATACTCTTCAATGAGCTTCCTTTCAGGCCATGGCTGCAAGTTTTAGTATTTTCAATGATTTGTTCCTACATGTGCACGTTCATGGATCCGGTTAACCCCAGCTCGTTCTCATCCTAAATCGACATACCTTCCTATGGAAGCTGCCTTCAAATAAATCAATACAATTTTATTATGTAGTCTTCATATCTCAACAAGTTTGAGTTATTGCTGTTCTTGGTATATTTTAATTTTTATGTTTTGTCCAGTCATGGATCCGAATCATCCAGATTGAAGAATTCTCGTGCCTGTAGACATTGTTATAAATAAAAGATCAAAATATTATTAAATATTTGTTTGTGTATTCATTTACAACAATATTTTAATTTATCAACAGTAAACCACACATCCTGCTAATAATTAACAAATGTATAACTATAACATTATTTTTCTCCCCTGATTTCCATTATTATTTTATTTTATCCAGGGGGGAAATGAAAAAAATAAATAAAATAATTTCAGCACTATAAAAAAGTTCCTCTCCCTCCCCAATCCTCACACCACAGATTACTAGAACCAAAAAGAGCTATGGAAATGGAAATGTCTTCAATAGCTCTGAAGGGGAAAGTGGGGGTGGTGAGGGAGGAGAAAAACAGTGGTTGTGCCATGTCTCTCATGGTTGTTAAGTTTCAGGAAGCTGTTAAAAAAGATGAAATCCCACAAGCAAGGGCTTTACTCTTAAAGTATCCGGAAACAGAAACATGGACTGTGAATCCTCTACACATCGCCATTGAACACGGAAGCCTTCGTGTTGCCATGGAGATAGGAAGAGGGTGGCCTAAACTCGCGACTATTGCGAATCAGGATGGTGACATAGCCATGCACCTTGTTTCTGCTAAAGGGGATGTCAAGATGGTTGAGTTCTTGGAGAAACTCAATCCTGGATCTTGCCTTGTAGAGAACAAGAATTCAATGATTCCTTTACATGTAGCAGTATTGAAAGGCCAATCTGTTTTGGTAAGGAAATTAGTCTCTCTATGCCCAGAATCTCTGAAAAAGGTGTCTTCCAAGCAAGAGACAGTTTTTCATCTTGCACTGAAGAATTCCCAGAGTGGTGTTTTTCAAGTCTTGGTGGATGAGATCAAGAAGCTCAATCAAGGGCAGCATCTCCTGAATAAGAAAGACGATGAGGGCAACACTGTATTGCATATCGCTGCATTCAAAAGATTAACCAGAGTAAGCTCCAGCTCTCCCATTCTCACTCTCACTCTCTAACAAAGACAGACATTGTTTTGATGCTTCCTATTTCTGTTGCAGATTGTTAAGCTATTGCTCCTTGAGAGTTCCAGCAGCAGCAGCCATATACAGATGGAAGTCAACTCCATCAACAAACAGGGCTTGACAGCTTTAGACGTGTGGCGTGCTAATTCTATAGGCACGGCTTCTAAGGAAATCAGCCTGATCATTCAAAAGACTGCTGAAAATGAAATATGTTCCCTGGAACCTCTGCATCTCCCCAGGGTTCTAAACAGGGATCTCTCTAGGTGGTCAGTGGAGACAAGAAACGTCTTACTGGTAGTCCTGGTAATGATTGCTGCGGCAGCTTTCACTGTAATCTGCAATCTTCCTGATGCTTTACGCAAAGAAATCTATCTTCCAGGTTTAACATTACATGCAACTGCAAGCGATGTCATATCTGGTAGATTGCCCACTGTTGTCTACCTCCTGGTTTTCAACTCTGCAGGATTTATGACTAGCATGGCTGTGATTAGCTACCTCATATGCCCACTACCTCTCAGATCGATTCTTCTTTTTGTTGCGCTCTGCACATGCATTGTTTATGCCATTTTAGTTGACAAGATCACACCTAAATTCTCGGTAAGAGTTGGGAACTTCAGCTTTTCAAGCATTACTTTGGTGTGGTCATCAGCTCTGGCCTTCATTGTATTCGGAGTCACAGCTGTTAATATCGGAAATATGCTTCGCAGTGTTTTCAACGATTCCTCAAATGGTTGTAGACCAATAGAGCAAATTGATACAGCAACAGGAATTCTTGAAGATCTGGAAGCATGATGACACAATTCAGCTGCAATTTTTGTTTCAAAAATTTTTCAAGGGCAAATTGCAATAAGGCCCCTACCATTTGGGGTAAAGACACCAAAAATGCCAGTTTAGCTATAATTACACATAATTACCTTACCGACTTTGTTGACTAATCTAAATTTGTGAAATATCCATATTGCCTCTAATTTAATTATTTTATAAATTATTACAATATTACTTATTTCAATTAATAAACAAACTAAAATTAAAAAATTAAAAATTAAAAATTAAAAAGAGGGATGCATATGCCATTCAAGATTCATTCCATGTCTCCACCCACAAACTAATGTGAAAAATCTTAAACAATCACAAACAAATCTCAAATAAAAACTCCATTGGAGATCCCAAAGAATCTGAATTAAACAATCACAAACACTCTAAAAGATCTCCATTGGAAAATCTCAAATACAAACTCAAAATCTCCATTGCAGATTTCCACCCACTAAACCAACAAGTGTCTTTATGTCAAATGTCAGTACTGTATTGCAATTTGCCATCTTTTTTTTTTCAATTGCAATAAATATAAACCAAATGGTTCAAATCCCTCCCCACCTAGAACCTCAAAATCTACATTGCTGACATTTTTTACCCTAAATCTTTCATAAATATTAATTAATATGGTTTCATGTGCGTGTATAGTGTGCACATATTCAGTTCCTTGAATTTAGATTATTATTATTTTTAAATTAAGATACAATAACTTTGCATTAGGATTTCTTGATTTGCTAAGTAATATTTTAAATATGTAATTAGTTGTCATGCAGGTGTGTGATGTGTCCTCTCAAATTAATTAGTAATTTAATTATAACTTGGAAATGAAGACAGGGAAACTTCTATTCTACTAATAAGAGCTCCAAATCTCCGATCCCCATTCACATATATAAATAATATATGGATACATTATTATTAATCTGTCCACTTCTTTGCACTTTTCTTAATCTTAGAATCACTTTTCACAACCACATTTCAAATACAAAATCTAGAATTCAACTTAAAATAATATTCTAATTTCTCAAAGCCGATTTATACCATAAACAGATCTAATAGTTTTTCTCTCTAACTTCTAACTTTCTCGTACTGCCAATTTTCTCAGTAACTTTCTCTTTCAAACATTACATGGGGTCTAAGTGCTAGAGGACATTTTTGTCCAAACCTTATTTTCTTGGTCAAAAAACAAAAACTTATTGGGGTTTGCTAAATTTAGTATTTGCAGTAATCAAAGTGCTATTTATAAACTTTGGCCAACTAGAGAAAATTTTTATAAAGGTTTATTCTACTTATTCCCATACAATTTACATTACATATATTTGGCTCCAAAAAGTTTGAAATTCTTCAATGACCTACATGTAATTTGTAAATTACATGTAACTTCATATTAGGCCTATGACCATTTTCATAGTTTAAGGATCATGAATAACAAATATCAAAAGCAAGGGGGATAAGTAAAATTAAATGAAACTGTAACTAATGGTTACCTTCCCTCTCCTCTGGTCTCTCTCAAGAATTTTCTTCAACTTTTCTTGAATTTATCTTTCTCCTTGAGTCATGGATTCAAAGAAACATCTTGATTAATATTGTATTTAGAACCCTTTGAGAAAAATACATCTTCTTACTTTCTGTCTTACAATTCAATATTCAAGTCAGGAACATAACCCATGGACTTAACCTTCTCCCTTAAATCTTCTAACTTGGCATAAATTTCATCGTTTTTGCGGATGATTTTGATTGCCTGCATAGAACTTGTGTACTCTACCGTTCACAGATATCCAGCTGCATCCAGGTTCCTTTCTGAAACCTTGCTCTTTCATTACTTCTCTTAGAGTATGTCCATCTTCCAAACTTCCACTCTCTATGTATGTGTTGGATAGCAGAACATAGGTAGCTGAGTCTGGTCTAATGGAAAGGACCTTCCTCGCAGCAATTTTCCCCAACTCAATATTGCCATGGACTCTGCATGCTCCCAACAAGGTCTGCCAGACTATTTCACTGGGCTCGATTGGCATCTTTCTTATGAACTCCATTGCATCATCCAAGCGACCCACACGACCAAATAGATCAACAATGCATGCATAATGTTCCGTCTCTGGCACCAGACCATAGTTTTCCTCCATTACTTGAAAATAATGTAGGCCTTTTTCCACTAATCCTCCATGGCTACAAGCAGACAGAACACAAAGTAAGGTAACGGCATTTGCCTTTATACCCAGTTGCTCCATCCTACTAAAGAGTTGCAGGGCATTCTCTGAAAGACCGTGTTGAGCATAACTGGATATCATAGCAGTCCATGAGACAGTATCGGGGTTAATAATCTTTTCAAAGACTTTCTCCGCCTCACTTATGCTGCCACATTTGGCATACATGTCCACCAGAGCACTCTCTATGCACTTATCAGAGTCCAACCCAACCTTGCATATAAGACCATGGACTTGTTGGCCATACTCGAGAAAACAAAGGCCAGAACAAGATCTGAGGACACTGGAAAATGTAAACTGGTTGGGTATAAAGCCTTCCTTCCTCATCTGTGAAAAAACTGCAAGCGCTTCCTCCCACTGGGAACATTGAGAGTGTGCAGTCACCAAGGTTGTCCAAGACACTATATTTCTTTCTTCCATCCTATCAAAAATCTTCCTTACATCAACAAGAGCTCCACATTTGGCATATGCATCAACAATTGCGTTGTAGACACTGATAACCATCATATCTGATCCAGACTTCAATACCATACCATGAACTTGATTTCCAAACTGTAAATACTTCGAAGATGCAATTGCATTGAACACACTACAGTATGTATAAACATCCGATTTTATATCATTCTGACACATTCTTACACAGAGTTCCAACGCTTCTTGGCTACACTCATTTTGCGAGTAACTGGAAATCATTGCATTCCATGGCATGTTCACTCCACAATTTGTGAAATTTGAGTCAAAAACAGCTCTTGCATCACACAAAGACCCACATTTCGAGTACATATCAATGAGAGCAGTTCCCACTTGCACGTTTGACTCCATACCCAATTCAGATGCTAAAGACTCAACTTCTTTCCCCTTATCCACATCGCCTAGCTGCCCAACTGCTTTTGAAACACTAATAAGAGTATACATATTTGGCAGGATTTCTTCATTCTTCATGCGAAGAAAATGATCAAATGCTTCTGAGTGAAAACCATTTAATGTAAACCCTGAAATTATTGCATTCCAAGAAACATCAGTATGTTCTGTCATGGTTTCAAACACCTTATACGAATCCTCGATCCTCCCTAACTTTGCATACATGTTAAGAAGAGATGTAACAACAACAGTGTGAGAAGCAAGGCCTCCTACGACAATCTGTGCGTGCACCAATTTACCCAATTCAACACAATCCAAACCAATGCATGTCTGCGTAATCGCAGAAAGTGCAAAACTATCAGGCCGGATTCCATCGTTAATCATTTGACAAAAGAAATTAAACCCATCTACGAAAAAGCCATTCTCTGTTGACCCAACAATCATGACAGTCCAAGAGAATATGTTTCTTTGAGACATTTTATCAAATACCTTACAAGCGCCATCAAAATATGAGCATTTTGAGTAGAAATTAGCTAGGTGATTCGACAATATTAACAGTTCTGTGTCTGAAAAACTGGATTTTAGTACAAACCCATGAACAGTCTTAGCTTGTCTCAAGGAGCCTTTACTTGCAGAGTCACGTAGGAGGTCAATTAGCGGTTGGATTTGATAATTTTTGTCAGGTTCATTAACTTCTGTTGAAATGGGAAACTTGGTTTTTATGGTTGAATTTGTTTTCCGGGTAGATTGAGAAGGTATGGTTACAGTTGTTGAACTTCTACTCTGCAAGAAAATTTAGTGTTAGAATGATATTGTTGCAATGAAATTTTAGTTCACAGAAAATCACTAAACAAATGGTAACAGCGAAAAGGGAAATTGAAGAGAGATTTTATTACTTTGTAGTTAGAAACTGGAGCTGGTAATTCAGAGAAATGAGAAGGTTGAGATACATCAGGACTGATGGTGAAACTCATTGTTGGTTGCTGTTTGTCAACGTAAAATGGCTGTGAAGCTTATCTATCATACTTTTAAATCGATGGGAAATTATTAACATCTCCCTATAAAATGTACTATTTTCCATTTTCTACAGCATTTTTCAATACTGGCCAAACTCCCCCTTATAAATTTTTTCTTTCCATCGCTTAAATTTTAAAATCTTTATTTTACATGTAACTGCTACTATATGCTTTTCTTCTTCTTCTTTTTGATTTTTTTTTTTGAAACTCTTCCTTTTTATTTTAAAATATATAGCTCTTTAAATTTTGTTTTACGCATGCATTGTGACATGTATCGATCCAAATTTTATATCATTCAACGTATTAACTCCGCACATAAAGAACATCTTATACCATTTTTCTTTATTAGACATTTTGTAATAATACGCTCTCTAAAAGACGGGATGATGATAAAATGAGGGTGGCCTAATCGTATATCCATCGTACCTACACCATTAGGTTGTGGGTTCGAATCGTATCGCCCTCCCCTAAATCCCAAATTTATGTGATGAGATGATAATGATACCAATATATCCACAGGCCACAAGAAAAGATTACACCATTATTGAGTGTTGTGTAAGGATGAGTGCTGTACTGCTGTGCTACTGCTACTGCCTCTGCCAAGAATTTATTCTCTTTGGGAGTATGAACTGGCTAAAAATCTTGTACAAAAGCAACATAGAGTTTTGTGAAAATTCAGTTATCAAATACATACAGTACATTCTTCACACTGTTCCCAATAATCACTAAATTTCTTATGACGAGCAGCAGTTTGAGCACACCCCAGTTACTGGAATCTTAAGCAAAAATGAAACAACCATAGCCGTGGAAAAAGGAGAAAACGAAAAAAAGAGCAAAAAGGATCGAACAGAGGGTATTTTGTCATGTTTCAAATGACTGCTACAGTTTTGCAGGAATAACATTAATTAACTGCACTACTATTACTCCAACTTCTTGTTGAATTTTATTGTTACAGAATCAAGTGTGATCAACAAATAGCCAACAGATTGATAGATACCATACCCGGTCCAAATTATTTGTAAAATCAAACGAAAATTAAATAACAAAAAAATCACCTGCAACGCTGATGTGCCTGCTTTACAATGGTGAACTATGACGAGATTACAATCTCATTTTCGTTTTAGTAGAAAATAATTCAGATGTCAGATCTCTGGTATGTATCCATGAATTCTGAGTAAGAATCTTCATATTTTACCTTCTCACTTGTTAGAAGATGTATTCTCCAATGGGGTGAACATGAAATTTCCAGAAAACATAGCTTCTTTGTCTGCCCAACAAATACCCAACTTTGTCAAATTAATATACCAAGTACAAGTCCAGCAGTTAAAATCGGATCATATTTAAACATAAAAAATTCAAAATCATCAGAAAACCCAAAATAACAGTTTTTAACATGTGACTCGAATTAATTCAGAGTTAATCCTCTTAAAGGAGTAAATTAAAGAAACAATGAAATTATTTGACAAGTAGGCCTTTCTTTTTTGTTTGTTTTTTTCCCAGTTCAGAGATACTTAAGGCTGGTTTACATCACCATCCATGCAATTAAAATATGATAAATTAACAAAAATCAGACATGGACATTTTTAAATAAATGAAAAATATAACTTAAGAGTTGTATATATCACCAAGCAACAAATATATAAGCTATAATTATGTACGATTTGAGTGTCTTATGTTTAGGCCAACCAAATTGATCGCAAGAGAAGTTTTTCAATAAATTTTCCCCTTCTTATCCTTCTTTTTTTTTTTTTTCATTTGTTTTTAACAGGGGGCACACAGTGGGAACAAAGGGAAAAGGGTAAGGATGATTGTCATATCCTAGGCCTTGGTGAATGCCGTTTTCCAATTAGATGTCCATTACAAGTTTTAGCATGCAGCAAAATACTATAATTTAACTGCATAAATAACAATTAATCCCCAAGAGACGCACAGCTTATATGGATCAAATCATATCAGGGGAAAGGAAAATGGTGACACACCTGTTAAGGACAGACAACCAACTTCCCGACGAACATACCTTGTCATAGCCTGCACATATATGAAAACACAATTTAGTGATGTTACAGCTTTGATCAACGCAATGACCTTGCAACTAACATGATTGGCAACTATAGAGAAAAGAAAAGTTGAGAACACCTGTACTGCCCGTAATGCAGCATCATCTGGCTTTGATGTACCATCATCACAAAAGACATTCCTGCAACACAAAAAACACCAGGACATAGCATTAATGCGAGCAGAAATGGTACACAAGGTCAAGTAAGGGTCTCCAACATAGTGAAGTAAGTCAAATTGGGCTAACATTAATCTGTGACTTCTTGAGCTCAGCACAGCTACGATAGCCCAAAAATACTCAGCCGAAGCCTAGGGTGCTAACCTCAACCAAGGGTTCTGGGCTTTGGTCAGCAATTAATCTAATCATGAACAGCAAGCTATGTTTGGACAGCTCTTAACTAGAGATTTAATTAGTAAAATAAATCAACCCAATAATATTTTCCCTTCATGATAATTAGTTTGTTAGACAGTATGATCAAAGTTCCAATGATGCTTAGACTCAGCTCAGATAAAATTAATACCTCCATATCACATTTTGCAGCTCATCCTTTTTAGCCTCTGGAAGCATAGCAGCATCATAAGCAACAATATTTCCATAGAATATCCTCTCCAATTCTTTCATCCACTTCGACAACAGTAAGTTTACCTGCCATTGCAAACATCAGTAGGTAATCAGCACAAAAGTAGCGATTATTCAACCAACAATATTCATTGGTATCTCTCCTACAAAAGCTAATAAAGTTCGGATATGCTCTTTAAAATATCAAGCAATATTCACAGCTTCCTATTCTAATATGTGCAAGCAATATTTGTTCACTAACGACTGAAATGAGAGATGGAAACAAAGAATAAGCTCTATAGTCTTTTTGGAAACTAAAAGTCACCCTAACAGCAACATAAAGATGGGGCACACATACAAACAGATTACCTCAAATATCAATGCTAAAGAATCTACAGAGAACAACATAAGGAGTTAGATTATTCATAATCATATCTTCAAGAATGACTACTTTAAGTTTTTAAATTACATTAGATAGATGTGCAGAAAATTAACTAGAAAGAGCATGAAGTTCATGAAAGCAATCATGTACAACAGATATTAAACCCCAAAGTAAATTACAGTTAAAATATGAGTAATACTGATCACAAACCCCAGCTTTAGACACTCTCAGCTCCACATCATGATTGTATAACTCATACAGATACTGCCCAAGCTCAACACCTTCCTTTCCCTCTTCTTTCAAGCGACGCAAACAAAACCACATATGAAGTACAAGCAATGAGAACGTCATTTTAAAGGTTTTCTCCAAGTTAAATACTGCACAAGAAAGACAATAATTCAATTTATACCATCATATCAATCACCAGATATGATGCAAAGAACTAAAATAACCAACATAGTGTGTATTAAACCTAAACGAACTTCTCCCAGTTCCTCACTACATAACTTGACAGCAGTTAGTTTTGTGCAAATTTATGTTACAGCATGGCATACATTTATTACATATAACATTTAAAGAATGGCACACAACTTGCAGAACTGAGTAATGTTCATTTGCTACCATCTTAACAAAAACTATATTATCATTTTGTCATCTTTGTGATTTGATACTAACATTTAATTCCCACAAAAAATCTGTACATGTTCATAGTAGCTTAGCAAGTAAATTTATAGGAAGTTGTATAAATGATTAAATAAAGGGAAGGACTGACCATCATAAATGAGGGGTTTATCGACTTGTGAAACGACACGCCGGTATATCACATTGGCTCCTCGAATAGACTTGCTTTGTTTACTATAAAACAACATAAGCTTCAAGATTATACGCTTGAAGCCCTCATAGTTGGGCTCATCCATTCTATGAGGGGAGTCCGCAGGCAAAGCCAACGAACAAGGCTTCGACCAAAACAATTTATCCAAATTCACCTGCTAAAATAAACATATAATTCAAATTTCGAAAAAAAATAACAAATTAAATAAATCTGAAATCTAAAAAGTTATGGAAAAATTGGATACCGGAGATTTGGGAGGAGGCGGTGACACATCAGCAGCAGCAGCAGCCGTGGCCATTGAATAGGTTTGGCGTGGAATGGGACAAACATCGTTCCTATATTTCAAGTTTTTCAGTGATCCAAGTGCTCTGCTCCATCTCGGCAACATTATCAGATTCGAAACAGCGTCGTTTTATGAAGAATCAAAAACAGGAAATGAACTGAGAAGAGGACCTCTGCTTCGTTTTCTTTCAGAGATTCATGAACATGAAGCTCTAAACACTAAAGCCCTCCTAAACCCTTCCCTGGTCTTGTTTTGTTTGGGACGAAGAGAAAGAGAAGACGGTAAATCTAACGGCACCCAAACAATCAGCCACTGAAACTCTGTTTGCACAGGATTTGTCCACGTAAGCGTAATTAGAACCATGTGGGCCTACCTTTGAAATACATTAAGTCATTAACCAACCAATAACATGACAAAAGATCCAAGTACCAAATGGCAAATACATGTACAGAGTAACAGAAGTACCCAACAATTTTCAATGTTTTAAGTTTTTTTCAATTTATATGACTATATGAGGGGATGTAATGCTAATATCATCTCGTTATTATTAATATAAAAAAGTATTATAAATTATTATCAAAATTTAACTTAGAAAAGTGATTGTGCTCCTCTTTTTTTATTTTTGTAATAGTATTCGAATTTCACTTTTATTCGGAAAACTCTGATATGTGCATTACTAGAGATGGCAATGGGTTGGGCTCAGGTTGGGTCCTACTGGATCCAGACCAAAACCCGACAAAAAAAATTGGACACAGACCCGGACTCAGACCCATGAAAATTTTTGGGTTCAGGTTCGAGTCTTCGGAAGACCCAAACCCGACCGAGGACATGTGAAAATTCGCAGGTCTAGGTCTGGACCAGCAGACTCGTGGACCCACGATCCAAAAAAAAAAAAAAAAACCAATAAAATACTAAAAAAAATATGCACACTTAAATATATAAATAACCAAATAAAATAAATAAATAAATAGAAGACATAAAAGGGAAATATTCTTATTTGCATTCAATTTCAATTTCAAATTCTTCAAACTTTTTTTAAAAAAAAAAAAAACTCACTCACTATTCGGGTCTATGAACCCAGACCCAGACTTGAATCAGGTCTAATATTCTAGACCTAGACCTGACCCATGATCCGAATGTGAGGACCTAGACCCGAGCCACGCGGGTTCGGGTCTAATTGTCATCCCTATGCATTACCTGTGTACTAGTCAGACTATTAATTATGTTAGGGAGTTGTTGCATTTGTTAAGTGTAGTAGCCAAAAACAGGCCCTAGGCCCAACCTTCAAGCCCACGACAGGATCAACAGTTAATATGGGTTAAGCCCATGTCCTACGGGTCGGCCCAAGGACCTGTCAATTGAGATGATAGCCATTTGACTCAGTCTGGCTTCAATTATTATGTGCTAACAACTGAAGTGAGAGTTTGAATGGGATTTAAATGAGATATCCCTTGAAATTCGAACATGATCAAGTGGATTTATCCTCCACGAATCACGTAATTGAATGGGAGGAAGCCTATAAATAAGACCCCCTCTTCATAGAGAGGGGAATGGGGATTTTGATTTTCTAATCTTTAGAAAGCTTCTTGGTGTGCCAAACCTCTGCCAAAATACTCTCCGATCACCGGAAAACCATTATCAAAACTTTACAACTCAACAATCTAAGACATATCTTTTCATCATTCTATGCTCAGCCCAAGCAAAATAAAGCCAAATTCGGGGCACCACCGATTTTATTTCATTTTCTTTTCTTTTGTAGGTTTTTAGATGTAGGGGGTCGACCTACGGTCGATGTGGATCGGGTCGGATGTGTGCTAGGCCCAAGGCAACTTGGTTGAGCTTGTCGTATAAGGGGATGTCGTCTAGTCTGGAAACCTGCAAAAAATGTTAGTCTGTCGAATGAAAGGAGGTCGTCTCCTCAAGAACCTGCAAGAAAAGTTAAAGCATAAAATAGAACACAGTAAAAACAAAGGTGGTGGGTTTGGATCTTTTAGCCTTAGGTGTGCTTGGGCTGAGCAATCTATTGTGGAGGTGGTAATGATTGATGTCTGGTGACCGCTGGTGATCGGAATGTTCTTAAAGACAGAGTTTCAGTACGCTGTTTGTAGGCTTTAGTTGAGAGAAAAATCAAAGAGCTCTAGTGAAAGAGGCCTCTCTTATTTATACTAGGTACCTTTGCTCCAACGTCCACTATCTGCACTTGATAGTGGGCGTGATTCTAGGAGAGATTTCCTCTCAATGGGCAGTTACATCTTGTTTCGTAACTGCTCATTTTGAATGAGTCTCCAACGGTAGTTTCTGCTGGCAGATACTTTGGGTCGACCCAACATGATGGGCCTGGGGTAAGCTGGTAAAGATTGGGCCTTGGCAGGTTGGGCCATTGGACCATTTTTGGCTACCACAGTTTGTCCCCCACTCTCTAAAGAAGAATTCATGGAATTTAGAGAGTGATTTCCGTTGAGTCGACCGGAGTCGAACGACTTTCTGTCTCGAATTCGATAAATACCTTGATTGGTTCCAGCCACTGTCGAACGATATTCGTATCAGAATGGGCTCAACATTAATCCTGGATGGAGTCGACCATTGTCGAATGAGCATATCTTAGCGATGTTTCTTTGGTTACTGTTTTTGGCCAACGTTCTCTGGGCGAGCGACGTTGTATCGCTGATAAAGGCTCGACGTTTAGTCGATCCTTTTTTCGGTTGTTGGTTGGGTATTTAATCTGAAATGATGGATTTAAAAGCAGAAGTGACAGGCGTTTGAGTTTCCAATGCTGGCGTCAGATGCATTTATTTCTTGCGCAGTTAACTAAAAAAGTTTTTTGAATTTAAAACTTTTATCGGGTTGCTCACCCAGGTTAACCGGTGTGGTTTGATTAACTGGAGCAGTTGAATCGACAGTTGGGAGGGTGTCGACACGTGGCAACTAGGGTTAGTGGGTTTTATAAAACCCAAACCGACCAACTCCTCCAACCATTTGCTTTGCGTTTGAATTCTTTCATTTTTCACTGAAAAAACTCCATTCCCTTCTCCACGATCCTTTGCCTGAAGAATCCTTGTTCTCGGATCCTTTCCAGGTTGGTGAAATCTTTCATTTGTATTTTATTTTTCATTCTCTTTGCGTAAGAAACTCGTTAAATATCAGTTTAGAAAGTACCTTTCTTTGTTTCTGAATATCTCTGATGCTTGAGTGAAGTTTTTTCGTTTTTATGAACTTTTCTGAAACTGTATCTGAGGATGTTTTTCAGAAGTTTTGCTAGATTTTGATGTTTGCATGATTGATCCATATCAAGTTAGATTTGTTTGCAAAATGTTGTTTGTGTTTCCGTGTAGATGTCGTCTCGATGAGAATAGCTTTCTAGGGTAGACTCCTATCTTAGGATTTAGGTTGGCTTTCTGCTAAGAAGTTAGGAAACCCTAGGTTTTTGATCAAAAACCCCTTAGGTTGTGATTGTAGCGTATAGCTTTTGTCTGACTTGTGCATTTTCTGCATGTCAGATTTTGGGAATACGATGTCGAGCGACCACACAATCTCTGACTTGGATACTAACTGGTCTAATGATGATGATGGAGGAGTCGACAATAGGACGCGAGATGTCGATAGACGGGTCACGGTTGAAAATCCGTCTACGTCTCTCTCTATCGATGCTAGGGGTCTCTTAGAGCAGGGAGCCGTATACGCCATTGCGTCGGCTGTTGAATACCCTGAATATATCGACGTTGATGAACCGTCGACATCTGGTCGTGCGCTAGGTATATTAAAAGATAGTCCAGCCAGCGTGATCACTGAGGACATGTTACCTGGCATTCGGGCGATGTATGGTATTCCTAACGACGTCGAACTACGTGCGCCAAAGGAATACGAACGTGCTGATTGGGATATACCAGGATGGACGTGTCTCTATGAGTACACCTTCCGTTTAGGCTTTAGATTTCCCATCCCTCAGCTGGTCCGACGAATGTTGGTGTACTACGAGCTTGCTCCTGGTCAGCTGATGCCCAATACTTGGAGAATATTGTTGGGCTTAGGTATATTATGTGAGAGGAATAATATACAGTTCGGGCTAGGGTGTCTCCTTCACAATTATTATCTAAAGGAGCATCTGACCGACATTGGACGTTATTCGTTAGTGTCGCGAAATAAGAAGAGGGATCTTATTATCGACACTAAGACGAACGATAGGAACTGGAAGGACACATTCTTTTTTGTAAAGGGTCCTCCAGTCAACGGCCCATGGAGGATGGGGAACGAGGAATATCAATACCGACGAGTTTGGAATCGTTATGGTAAGTTCTTCTTGACCGTCGAATAGATTGTGGACACATGTTTAGATAATCATCTAAATATATTTTGTTTAAAACTTTTGCAGAGGTTGGAGGGGCAGGCAAAGCACCGGAGTGTGGCGTTGCTGTCGAGCGTACTAGGATTTTGTTAGAAATCCCAGCAGCGCAGAGAAGTGTTAGCAATTTGCTAACGGAAGGTAATTTCAGGCCTAGTCGACTGTGGAGGTGGTCGACGTTAAATAGATCGCGCGCCCCCTATCCTCACGTGAAGGATTTTTTAACGTGCCTATGGATCAGGAGGAGTTTTGAGATCCTTCAGTACGACTTGCATTTTTTAAAGCCCCTAACTGATGTTGAACGTCGTTTCGCAGTGACGACGATGGCGAGCGCAGAGATAAACATACATGATGAAGCCGAGACCTTGAGGCGCTACAGAGAGGAATTCACTAGGAAACGGGCGGCTGCGCAGAAGAAAAGGCAGGCTGCTGAGGCGTCGGTTGGAGGTTCTCCGTCAGTGGTAGGGCCACCTCTGGAGTCTTAGCCAGAGAGGACTCCACCAAAAAAGAAGCCAAGGAGGGCTCCTGCTGTCGAACGACAGAAGAAGGCTGCATCCAGTTCGAAAGACAAGTCGACTGGATCAGACCTTGAGCCTGACTCTCCGATGAAGCTTCTCGCTTCGGGGTTGTCATCCTTCAAGGACCCCGCTGGGTTTTTGAAAAGGTCGGACGACTTTACTCTGGTTGATGACGACCTGCACTTAAAGAAAGTCAAGACATAGGAGGTGTTCGACACGCTGCTGCTCTCGAACTTCCAGGTAAGAGTTCTGGTTTTGTCATTTTCTCCTCGTTGGTGAGGTTCTTTATTGATCGATATTTTTCTTATGTTGTAGGCCTACCAAGCGACGTTGCATCTGCATGGTCGATACAAGGCCATCAACGACAAGAGCGTGGCACTTCGTAAGGTGGGCAACGCTCTTAAGGCGGAAAACGCTAAACTCTCCGCCGAAAAGAGCTTGGTCGAGCAGCAGAAGGCAGCGCTGGAGGAAGAGCTGAAGAATGAGAGGGCTCGACACCAGGCCGAGGTGGCAAGGCTCAATGAAGCAGCTAGCCAACAGGACAAGACCATCGAGGCTCTGAGGGAGAGGGCTATATCGATAGCGGTAGAGGCCGTCTGCAAAACCAGAGCAGGACTTTTCAAGGAGTACCTGTCGGGCGACCATTTGAAGTGGATTCCTCAGACGATGCAAGAAGAAATTGATATGTATGAAGAGATGCAGCGTCTTAAGTTAGAGGAATCCCAAGGGGCGGGCGTCGACGGAGATGTTCCGCATGTCGATGAGAACCTTGGTGATGATGCGTCGCTCGACAAGGATGATGCTGCTACTACCGATGGTCCTCCGCTGAATGGCTTATAAACTTTTGTAATATTTTTGTACGATTTGGTCGACTTCGACCTATTTCAAGTTATGTAATATTTCGAATGATTTGATCGACTTCGACCTATTTTTCCTTTATTTAATAGTCGTAATAGAATTTATCTATTCAATTTTGCATTTGTGACGAATTCTTTGGTTCGCTTTGACTTTCGTGTGATGATAACTTTAAATTTTGCATGGAATGAGATGAGCCTGTAAACCCATGCTCAAACGTAAGGCGATCGACATTATATGAGACTTGAATTCGTTATTTTGATTTTGTATATATACGATAAGCCTGTAAACTTATGCTCGTTATATAGATCAGTCGACATAATTTATAAGGACGATTCAACTGAGAATAATTTTATCGTTGGTGTCGTATCATTCAATCGACAAAATCTTTTTATTGTAGGGTTTCGCTTGTATGCGTTTGATGGTCGACACTACCTTTTACAAAGAATTTCGCTTGCATGCGTTTGGTGGTCGACACGACCTTTTACAAAGAATTTCGCTTGCATGCGTTTGGTGGTCGACATGACCTTTTACATTGAATTTCGCGTGCATGCGTTTGATGGTCGACACGACCTTTTACATTGAATTTCGCGTGCATGCGTTTGATGGTCGACACGACCTTTTACGAAGATTTTCGCTTTCGTGCGTTTGATGGTCGACACGACCTTTCACAAAGATTTCGCTTGCGTGCGTTTGATGGTCGACACGACCTTTTACATTGAATTTCGCGTGCATGCGTTTGATGGTCGACACGACCTTTTACGAAGATTTTCGCTTTCGTGCGTTTGATGGTCGACACGACCTTTCACAAAGATTTCGCTTGCGTGCGTTTGATTTTGCCACCACTTGTCTCGTTACTGTTGTCATTTGTCCCCAGTACTACTCCCTCACTCTCAATATGCGTTAGTCGACTGGAGTATATTGAGAGTGGTCATCAAAGATTTGTCTGAAATAAAGATTTTGCTTGTCGACGTCGACAGCTAGGTCAGCGGGAAAGATGTATGTTGAGCTCAGTTGTGCACTTAGTTGCACTAAGTTGTCATCATTGCTCTTGATCACAATTTGTTAGCAATGAGAAGCTAAAATAAACAATAATGATAAAAGTTTTAACAAAAATAAAAATGGAAGTTCAGAAATGGTACTGTTTCAGATGTATGGCGTTCCAACTATTGTGCAGTTCTCGACCGTCGAGTCCCCTTAGCTTGTATGCGCCTCGCCCGACAATATCCGTTATTTGGTATGGTCCTTCCCATGTTGGCCCCAGCTTTCGGCACCTTCTTCCCTGGTATTTTGGAATATTCGTCGTAGTACCCAGTCGTGTAGTCTAAAGACTCGGACATTGACCTTTTTATTGTAATGTCGAGCGACTTGTTTGTTGGTACGACTGAGTTCTTAAGGCTGCACGATCTCGTCGTTCGTCGAGATGGTCCAGTTTCAAACTGAGTTCCAATTGTTCTGGCTCTTCATCGGATTTTCACTACGGGTCGGTCGA